>JABSTQ010000629.1:0-47387 GCA_013358835.2 Ixodes persulcatus
CGTGATCGTTAGTGAATCCTTGAGCTGCCCGAAGCGGAAAACGCTCTGAAGCTTGACGAGAGTACGGCGCAAAGCTCCAGACGCGCGCGTCTTGATATCGCCGCTTGTTTGCGTCGTGCTTGTTGCCAGACGCTGAAAGACGCCATGGGAAAGAGTTGAGCATGTTGGTTACACATATTTAGGCGACACCAGCTGAACAAACCAACCATACAAATGTGAGGAGAAAGAGATAGACGCATTCAACCGCTGGACTACCATCTGCATTTGATGGTAAAATAAAAAAAAAATCGGAAAGTCGCGCTGTTCGGCGACGCTGACGCGTCTCGCCGTTCGTCACCGGGAGAACTGTGAGGTGGATGCTCGTGAAAAGGAAGCCAAGAGACTTCGCCATTATGACGATCAGGACCGCACGGTGCCTAAAAGCGACACCGATCCTGAACGACTTCGTCATTACCTGTCGCAGGTATCGCAGTTGCAGATATGTGTTTTACCACAGGGCTGTACATTTCTTAGCATAGGACACCAACTAAATTTGAAACGTTTATGCTTCAGTCTGTCGCGTCGAAATCTGAGTAATTATCCAACTATTTTCTCCATTGTTTTTTTTTTTTTTTTAAGAAAAATAACTGAAATTTCTTAACCCTGGATAGTGGGACTCAGAAGGAAGGACAACACCAGTCATCATACAGAGTTAGGTATTATTTGACAAGACAAAACCTTTACAGACAACCAAGAGAAAGATCCCCAACAGCCCAAAATAAGAAACGGACGACAACGTTGATGTCACGCGTACCCAACCAGGATACACGTATCTGAACAGAATACACATCAACCCCCAAACAAAGACTCCGCAACTAGGAGATGGTAGATTTCACCTTGATACATATAACACCAACTGAGTCAAGGTGAAGAGCCGAATGATCGCTAAGGAACAAAATGAGAGGTCAACCAACTACCTAAACTAATTACATATTGACAACAAATACAACCCCCCCCCCCCCTCAAAAAAAAAATGACAGGGAGGACGACGACTGTTTACCTGGATTATGTTCTCAGTTGGTCTTATACGCATCAAGGTGAAATCTACGAACTCCTAGTTGCGGAATCTTGGTTTGGGGGTTTATATGTATCATTTCTAGATACGCGTATCCTGGTTAGGTTCCAGTGAAGTCAGCTTTGTCATCCCCCTCTTCTTTGGTATGTTCAGGTTCTTTCCCTTGGTTGTTTATTTAATGTTGTGTTTTGTAAAATAAACCTCAGCTGTTTTGAGATTCGTGTTTTCCTGTCCTCTTTTCTCACCCTCCATAGATAAAATAAATGTCAGTTCCAAACCAGATCGACTGCATTCTTGAATTAGCATAAGAACAAATAGCGTTGTGCAGAGTTTATCTCTAACAGTCCACAGAAAGGTGGTCTAATAAACGACATAGCTACACAGAGCGCGTTTAATCTCGTAATTCATAAAGAAAAATATATCCAATTGTACGCACCACTTGCGCTTCGTTGACATACCACTTGGCTTCAATGGTGGCTCCAGGGGGTATTATCACATCTTGTTTAATCAATTGTCGCGTAGTCCGTGTTTCGACCGTGGTGGATCCAGAAGTTGTCTTCACTGACGTCGAAACTTCTGAGCTGAATTGATAGACTAATGGAACGGTTATACTGAACTTGACTTTAGTAGTGAACTCTAATCCCTTGGTGACAGTCCACATGTACTCGTCTTCGTGCTCTACTTGCTCTGATATGTGAGCCTTACCCACCACATCAGACTGGTTGTTGTGGAAAGTCTGTACATACACAGCAGACAGCTGTAGGGACTGTACTTGGGCGGTGCTGTACTTCACCGGGCCGACTTTAACCGTCACAGGTGGGTGCCTGCATCGAAGAATAATAACATTACTGTGCAACTTAATTCATTTTGCGGCATGTTCATGGTTGCCCGTTAAGGCGAATCACTGTAGCGTGGTCAATGCAATTAAGTATAAGCCCAACAGTTTTATCATCGACTCTCATATTTTTCATGATGCAATACATTGAGTCTCAAATGGATGTCAAAAGTGGTAGTAAACAATATTGCTAATTTTTGATCAATATTGTTTTCTTGCGTTCAGTGACAACACAAAAACGGCAGAACAAAACAATAACAGCATAAAAACAAAATGGTGAAACATTAACGACTAATTAAAGCTGAAACCTTCCATTTTGTGGAGACTTCTTGCGCAACAATGTACTCGGAATTCGAACTTTTTAATGCGAAACCATTAACTGTCTTATGGAGCGAACCGGCGTTATCAGCTTTTGAAGCCGCGCCAAACGGCACCTAAACTCCCCTGTCCCAATGGAGGTCCTGTAGTCTGTAGCAGCGAAACGGAGAATAAACTCCCCCGCGCGCCCTAGCCTAACTTTTGATAGCAATATAAGCTACAACTTAACCGGTCCATTGAAGAAACGACGCGTTCCTTGTCTGGAGCAGTTCCGGCAGTTATTGTTTTTTCTGTTGATTTCTACGTCCTTTCTTTTTTTTTAAGACCAACAACATTCCCAGCAGTGAAGGCTTTTCACTATACTTTGCTTTAGTGAAATGACGAAATTTTCGCTTGCGCATAATTAGCACTCTAGCGCAAATAATAATTTCCAGGGTTTTCTGGCTTCTGCATACTGCCTTGGGCATTTTGTAAATTAGCAAAACAAACTACGCAAACTGTCACCGCGAAGGCCACTGAAAGCTACATATATGGAAATTGTTCAAAGCACTTTTTTCGTGGTAATGAAAAGTGATTCCCAGTTAGCCCTTACATTTTGTTACGCCAATGTTTTTAATATTAAACGAATTGTCATTTTATATTCGGGACAAACATATAGTATAACATACGTGTCCATGGTTACTTTGTCGTTGAGACCTCGGGTCTTGTTATCTCCAGTGATATCAAAAGTTACCAGTCTTTCACTGTTAGAACAATTTTGCACGAGGAATAAGTAAACCAAATCTTCGAGATCAAACAGGTTGCAGCTGCCTAAAAAAAAAAAAATATATTTTGCACAATTAGATATTTATTGCAAAAATATTGTAAGGCTACTAAATAAATGCCTGCAAGGTTTGATTTTCAAAAATAGAATATAAAGGTAGGTAGACTTTTAGAACCTTAAAACACACATAATTACGCCTCAGATTTTCAACCGAAGCTGAACTAAAAACTAGAATTCTTGAAAATCAAAGAAATTATTTTTGTTTAGCAAACCTTCGGCTGTTATGCAGAACGAAGACAGTCTGAGTTTGCGGCATACTTAAGCAGCGACTACATAGGGATCTCAGAAATTTCATTTCCTTCTATTTCATCTTATTCCAAGGTAAATGAACTTCCCTCCCATAATTTAGTTTTACGGCACGCCGTAGACTGATTGACATTCTAATAGCCATGTCGTAGACATGAAAATAACCAAAAATATGCAAATGAATGTACCGTCTTTGATTGAAGAAAGCGAAGTTTAACAAAACCACAAACATTTACAAAAACGAAAAAAATAAAACAGCTCGTATTACGTGCCAGAAAACGTCGTACCGCTTTCCACGCGGCGGCGAGTGCTTCCAGAACACCTCTGATTGGAAGCATTTAGTTTCCTGTGCGTTAATAAGACAGATAGGAAACGCCTGAAATTCAAGGTGGAGTGGATAAGTGCTTAGAACACCCGAAGGGACTTCGGGAGGCCCAGATTTCCTATCCTGTCTCCGCCAAATATTTTGACTTTCGGTAGTTTTGTAACTGTTTAATTCGATCAAGTACGTTTCATTAATCTAAACAATTTTATTGTATATATATATATATATATATATATATATATATATATATATATATATATATATATATATATATACAGTACAATCTCGATAAACGGAACCTGAAGGGGCCAGGAAAATCTGTTCCATTTATCAGGAGTTTCATTTACTGAGAGTATGTAGTGTAGGTACACTAAAAATGTTGAATGCCAGCTTAAATGCTGTTTCCACAAGTGCACAATTTGTAAACACCAGCAAGTGAATGTAGAAGGCAAAATAATGAACAAAAACACCAAATTGCTGCTTTTGTATATTCACATTATGGGTTCAATGACGGGACGGTTCTCACTCCGGGCTCTTCTTAGCCACAACGCCAAGCACTTCTCAAGCTCTTCGTGTTCGGGGGGTCGCAGCCTCATCTTCTTTGGTCCAAATTGCGTACTGCTGAATGCACTCCGCAGATTTTCCTTGTCGTGAAGAATCCTTGTCAGGCTACTTTTGGGAATGGCATACTTCGTTGCAAGCGCCGTTTTCGTGCAGCAACCGCTATCGAAATCATTAATGACTTCATTCTTTTTTTATAACGTGAGCGCACGGTGTTGTCGCTTCGTGGCTTCGTGGCGTGTCGCTTCGCGAGCAGAAGCCCTGTTGAGCCAAGCCTACCCAACATAGCCACCTATGCGTAAAAATAAGAAAACTCCAAAAAAACATGCGTACATGCTAATTTTGGGCAATGAATCTAATAAATATTAAGAACATTTATAATACTGTTTTACTACTCAAGAGTTATTTTTCTTTTCTGCGATTGCGAAAAATATGTCGGCGACATAGTTTCGTTTTCAGTTCCGTTTACCCGGAGGCGCGAGAATGTGAGTTCCGATTAACGGGAATATTTCTACATTGCATGAATACAAAACCAAACAACTCCGCGATAGTTGTTTCGTTTAAGCGACAATTCCGTTTAAGCGATTTCCGTTTATCGAGATTCTACTGTATATAACGGGCATGGTGGCGGGACTCCGACCGAAACGTCGAAGATTAAATCGTCCGTTGTTGCTGTTTTCACCAAGGGTTTTTTTCTTCCCGGTTATATATATATATATATATATATATATATATATATATATATATATATATATATATATATATATATATATATATTCTAGTGATGTGTTGAGAATGTTTGTATAAGCCACCCTCTCCAAAAATGCTTCATGACGATGCAAACTCTTTTCTATAAAAAAAACAAAAAAACCAGAGACTTTTCCATACCCAAGTAAGACATTAGATTTAAAAATAATCAATGAAGACATTATTACGTCGATTAAGGCCCCATCCCCCCCCCCCCCCCCCCCACACGCACACACATGCACACTCACAGAAGTTATATTGCCGCGCGCGCAGCTGCCAAGTAGGCAGCGCGGCCGTGGCATCACGGTTATCGTGCTTGCCTCTGACGCAAATAGCCAGGGTTCGATTTCTGAGAGCGAAGTGTCTTTTATTTATTCTTTCTACTTGTCATTCTCGCAAATTAGAGAACTTTCTCGTTTTACCGAGTTACGAATGTTCCACGCCCCGAACGTTTAGGCCGAATGTTCCAGAAACCCACGACGGTACCAAAGGCGCTCCGCGTGGCGATCTGCGGTCAGTTTCGCCCCAGCGTTCAACTCTGCTGTCACGCCGACTTCGACGCCCGCGACGCTCTGCTTTCTTCTGTTTCCTTTTTATTTTTGGGCACAAGTTCGCCCATTAAACGTTTCAGTTTCCCCAGTTATTCTTTGTTTCACCTTGTCATTCGTGACATTTTTGGTGGAGGTGCGGGGTATCGCTTTCTATGCCCCGTGAAGCGTACACCTACGAAACAATCCCGGCCAAGAGAAGTGCTCAGCCCCGGAAGGCTACCCTTCGCAGAAGACGCCAACGCCCGAGCAAGCCGCCGAACCAAAGCCCAACCTCCAGAGCTCGGACCCCTGCCGCATAAACCAAAGAAGAAGACCGCGACGATGACCACTCCACCTGTCGCTGTCCTACCCGTCGCTGCCCGTACTCCCGCGTCCTTCCGGGGTGAGCTTTTATGAAGACATCGAAGACTGGCTACAGCAGTACGAGAGAGTGGCCCAGCACAACCGATGAACGAACGAACAGCGCCTGCAGAATCTTTACTTCGCGCTCGAAGGAACGGCCAGGCACTGGTTCGAGAATCGCGAGACTTCGTTGATCTCGTGGACCGCCTGCAAGGATGAGCTGAGATGGACTTTCACCAACCAGTATCGACGGGAGAGGGCCGAGGACCTTTTTCGAACGAGGACCCAGGGCGCAAACGAGACCATCACCAGTTTCGTCGAGGATGGTCTGCACCTGGTCGCTCGCGCCAACCCTCAAGCCACCGATAAAAACAAGTTGTTCATCCTGGTGTGAGGTGTAAGAGATGACATCTTCGGAGGCTTCGTCCGCAATCCGCCGACCACCGTCGAAGCCTCCGTCACGGAGGCGACCAACATCGAGCGAGCCCTTCAAGCGCTCGCTTCCCACTACCAACGACATCCAGACGTCGCTGCATCCGCCCTGTTTAGTGGCGAAACCTCCCCCGTAACCTCGGACATCCGCGAAATTATCCGGGACGTCGTCCGGGAGGAACTCAGCAGGTTGCTGCCAGCCTCGAGTCGTCCAGCGACACCCTCCATCGCCGAGGTTGTGTGCGAGGAAGTCAAACGGGCGGTACAACCTGAAATTCACATCAACGTGATGACGCCAGAAGAACCGACGTTGAGCTACGCCGCCGTGGCCCGACGACCGCCGCTAGCCCCCCACCAGGCCCCGGCGCCACCCCGAAGAGACGCCGAAACGTCGCGGTATCCTCAGCATCATGAGGAACCAGCCCACTACGTCCGCCCGGAGCGACCCTTGACGAGGAAGACCGACGTGTGGCGAACGGCCGACCGACGCCCGCTCTGCTACCACTGCGGGGAAGCCGACCACATCTACCGCGGCTGCCCCTACCGTCGACTTGGGCTGCGTGGTTCCCACCCCAACGACCCACGCCCGAGGTACGGCGAACGCCCTCGCGACATCGAGGAGTACCTCCGACGCTCGCCCTCCGCAGTGCCGTCTCTCCGCCATGAATCTCGCTCACCATCGCAACCACGTTCAGCGTCTCCAGCGCCATGACACCGGCGAGAAAGCTTGTCACCTCTGCGTCGCCGGGAAAACTAAGTGCGGCAACGCCTGGAGGTGGCGTTGCCGATGACGACCAAAGTAAAGAGCCTCAAGAACGCGGGAGCGCTCCCACTTTTCGACGCCACGCATCGAAACGACGCGCCTGCAACGGTGTCCAACAACCTAAACGTTGTTATCGACGGCTATGACGCATCGGAACTCGTGGACACCTGAGCAGACTACTCAGTCATGAATGGGAGGCCCTCTCGCCGCCCGCGAAAAGTTACGACGCCCTGGGGAGGATCACAAATTCGAACCGCCGGAGGACACCTTATCACGCCTGTCGAAAGTTGCACTGCTCGCGTCGAAATTCACGGCGAAACGTGCCCTGTGAAATTCGTCGTTCTACAAGACTGTTCCAGAGATGTCATTCTCGGCATGGACTTCCTGTATAAATACGGCGCCGTCATCGACCTGGGTGAGAACAGATTAACGCTGCGAAAGCCTGTTCCGCCTTCAGACAAACCCCAAACAGCGTCAGCCGCCGTCCGAGTCGCCGCCGACCACGTGAACCTGCCGCCGCGATCAAGTGTTGTCATACCCGTCGTGACCGATGCAGCTACCTGCGGCGAAGTTGTCCTGGAAGGCAACCTTCAATAGCTCCTGGGGAGAGGAATTGGCATCGCAAGAGGAGTGGCTGAACTTCAGGATGGGCGCACCGTGGTCCTCGTGACGAACTTCCGGCAAGAAACGCAACACCTCACGAAAGGTGCCGCTGTGGGCCACGTCGAGGAACTTCGGAGCGCCGCCGAAATCACCGCGATTGCTGAAGAATTCTCGCCACCTCAGCAAGACAGTACGTCGCCAGCGCAGCTCGACATTGACCCTAAGCTTCCAGCTTCGAAACGATGGAAGCTGATTAACCTCCTCGTCGAATACCGCGACTGCTTTGCGACGTCGTCGAAGGTGCGCCAAACCGCCGTAGCGAAGCACCGCATCGTTACCGAGGACGACGCGCGCCCTGTGCATCGATCGCCGTACAGAGTCTCCGCTAAAGAAAGGGAGGTGATCCAGGAGCAAGTTAAAGAGATGCTGAACGACGACATAATCCAACCTTCAAGCAGTCTATGGGCCTCTCCAGTCGTGCTTGTTAAGAAAAAAGGACGGAACGCTTAGATTCTGCGTGGACTACCGACAGCTGAACGCGGTAACGAAGAAAGACGTCTATCCTCTTCCCCGCAACGATGACACGCTAGACCAGCTGCGCCACTCTCGGTACTTTTCATCGATGGATCTGAAGAGCGGTTACTGGCAGATCGAAGTCGACGAACTGGACCGAGAGAAGGCAGTTTTCGTCACGCCGGATGGACCGTACGAGTTCAAGGTGATGCCCTTTGGACAATGCACGGCGCCAGCAACTTTCCAGCGTGTCATGGACACCGTACTGGCAGGACTGAAGTGGCAAAGCTGTCTCGTCTACCTTGACGACGTCGTAGTATTTTCAAGTGACTTCGACGAGCACTTGCGACGACTCCGAGCTGTCCTCCAAGCTATACAGACCGCTGGACTCACCCTTAAGCCGTCCAAGTGCCGGTTCGCCTACGACGAACTGAAGTTCCTAGGCCACGTGGTTAGTAACGACGGCGTCCGCCCAGACCCCGAAACGACTGGCGCCGTTTCGGCATTTCCAGCGCCTTCAGACACGAAGGCCGTGCGAAGATTCCTTGGACTTTGTGCCTACTACCGTCGCTTCGTTCGGGATTTCGCAAGAATTTCCGCACCGCTCGCAAAACTCACGAAGGATGCCGAGAAGTTCGAATGGGCCGAGGAGAAGCAGCACGCATTCGACGAGCTGAAGCAACGACTCCAGACTCCTCCTGTTCTTGGACACTTCGATTAAGATGCGGAAACCGAGATTCATACGGACGCAAGTAACGAAGGACTAGGCGCGGTACTGGTTCAAGTGCAAGAAGGCTCTGAGCGAGTCATCGCCTACGCAAGTCGGACACTGTCCAAAGTGGAGAGAAATTACTCCACGACTGAAAAAGAATGTCTTGCGGTCGTTTGGGCCGTCACGAAGTTTCGCCCGTACTTATACGGGAGCCCTTTCCGCGTTGTCACGGACCACCACTCGCTCTACTGGCTTGCGAATCTAAAGGACCCTTCAGGACGTCTCGCTCGATGGAGCCTCCGACTGCAGGAGTTCAACGTGACTGTGGTTTACAAGTCAGGGCGCAAGCACAGCGACGCCGATTGCCTGTCCAGAGCCCCTGTCGAGACATCTCCCAGTAGCAGCGACGACGATGACGACGAGTGCTTCCTAGGCGCGGTGAACACCGACAACATGGCGCGACGTCAAAGAGACGATCCTGAGTTTCGCGCGCTAATCGAGCAGCTCGAAGGACGAGGGGGTGCTGTCCCCCCGGCCGTGTCTTCTTGAGAGCCCTGCTGACCTTCGTCCTCCGACAAGGTGTACTTTACAAGGAGAACTTCGGAGACAACAACTCGCCATGGCTGTTGGTAATCCCTGCCGACCTTAGAGAGGAGATCATCCAAGCCTGCCACAATGACCCAACGGCTGGGCACCTTGGCTACAGCAGGACGCTCACCAGGATTCGGGAAAAAAACTACTGGCCAAGGCTACCGAAGACCGCTCACCTCTACACTCGATCAAGCCACAAGTGTCAGCGACGCAAGAAACCACCGACGAAGCCGTCAGGGCTTCTGCATCCAATTGCTCCTCCGTCCACGCCGTTCCAGCAAATCGGAATGGATTTACTTGGCCTTTTTCCGCCGTCAACACCGGGAAACCGCTGGATAATCGTCGCCACAGATTATCTCACGCGATACGCCGAAACGAAAGCCCTTCCATCAGGATCTGCTGTTGAACTCGCCAGGTTTTTCATCGAGTTTATTGTCCTCCGGCACGGCGCCCCCCACGTCCTCATTACAAACCGTGGATCATCGTTCATGGCTCAGCTAACACGAGAATTACTTCGTCTAAGTAGCACCAGCCACCGTCGAACCACTGCGTACCATCCACAGATAAATGAACTAACGGAACGACTAAACAAAACTATCGCCGACATGATCTCCATGTATGTCGACGTAGAGCACAAGACGTGGGACGAGGTGCTACCCTACGTCACGTTTGCTTACAACACGGCAGTGCAAGAGACCACAGGAGTAGCACCGTTTCAGCTTTTGCACGGCAGAAAAGTATCGACCATGCTCGACGCAATGCTGCCCCACGAACCAGCAGACGTTGGGATCCCCAACGCCCAGGAGGTTGCTCAACGAGCCGAAGAAGTTCGCCAGCTCGCCCGACTCCGGATTCAGGATCAACAACGTGTCGACGCTGCCCGGTACAACTTTCGCCGGATCGACGTTCGCTTCAAGCCCGGAGACCGTTTGTGGGTTTGGACTCCGATACGACGACGCGGTTAAGCGAGAAACTCCTGAAGCGCTACTTCGGACCCTACAAAGTGCTTCGCCGACTCGGGGATCTGAACAACGAGGTGACGCCCGACGGAACACGGACTTCATCACGCCGCCCACCGCGACCTGAAGTCGTCCACGTCGTGCGCCTGAAGCCGTACTACGCTCGATAGGACTGTGGACCTTATGTGTTCCGAACGACACTTTAGTTTGCCGTTCTTTTTATCTGCTTTGTTTTCTTTTGTATTGCATCGGGGCGATGCACTTTTTTAAAGGGGGTTAATGCCGCGCGCGCAGCTGCCAAGTAAGCAGTGCGGCCGTGGCATAACGGTTATCGTGCTTGCCTCTCACGCGAACAGTCAGGGTTCGATTCCTGGGGAGCGAAGTGTCTTTTATTTATTCTTTCTACTTGTCATTCTCGCAAGTTCCGAGAACTTTCTCGTTTTACCGAGTTACGAATGTTCTACGCCCCGAGCGTTCTACGCCGAATGTTCCAGAAACCCACGAAGGAACAAAAGGCGCTCCGCGTGGCGATCTGCGGTCAGTTTTGCCTCAGTGTTCGACTCTGCTGTCACGCCGACTTCGACGCCCGCGACGCTCTGCTTTCTTCTGTTTCCTTTTTTATTTTTGGGCAGAAGTTCGCCCCATTAAACGTTTCAGTTTCCCCAGTTATTCTTTGTTTCCCCTTGTCATTCGTGACAATATTCCACTCTTCTTCCCTTCAGTCATAAAAGCTGAAAATGAAGATAAGAGAAAAGTTCTGCTTCTTTCCGGTTGTTATAGTTTGTGGTATGTTGCCCTCTAGACAATTGTAAGCATGGTGCCCGGCTGGAGCCTCATGCGTGCAAGCGCGTGCAGCTTGCGCGTGAACAGAAATTTGACAACCTTGCGATCGTGGCAAGCTTGCATGGCGGGGGCTAGTCGCCTCGCTTGCAACTTGGAAGGTAATCCGTTACAAGTAACGGATTACTTGTAATCCGTTACTTTTTCAAGTAATTGTGTAATTGCCACGTTACTTTTTTTCGGAAGTAATTTGTAATGTAATTTCGGTACAAAATATTTGGAACGGATTACTTTAATTACGCGTTACTTTTTAAAAATATGAGCATACTACAGTAATTGAAGCAATACGCGCAGAACATTCAGCAGCATAAAAAGAGCAAGTTCAACAAAATAAAAACCATCAGGAAGGGGAGACTAGCCGAAAATAAAACACGATTTTTTGTATGACCGGTCGCTAGAACCACTAGACAAATGAGCGGGGCATGTACAAATACACGAAATACAAAGATCAAGTAAGACAACGCCGAGTAAGCTCTCTGTCGCCTTCCAGCGTGCTTTTTTTCTTTCTCCTCCCGGGCAGGTTGAAAGCTCTTCTCGTTTATTTGTTTTTGTCTTCTACACCGTTTCACACTTTCCAACTTCTTCGACGTCTACTGCCACCTGCACACATATCAAACGCGGGTCCGTATCCCCTCGATTCGCGAGTTCACAACTCGCGTAACAGATGACGTAGCCTCGCGCGAGGGGGTCGAATTCTCGTTGTCTTTGATGGGTGCTACTTTATTCTAGCACGCTCTTGAGGCACGGCTGAAAAGCGCCCGGCGCGAGGCTAAGTGCATCGTCTTCGAGGGTACGGATGATACTTCTTTTGGTTTACTTGTCTTTACACTTTTCAGTCAACTGTTAGGCCATCTAAGCAGTGTTGACAGAAAGAGAGAGAGAACTCGTAAAAGTGGTGTGATCCTCTATTGTTTTGTGAGACCGATGGCCAGCCCTTCTCTCGCTCTCTATGCCCTCCCCTCCTCTGGCCTCCACGAATATTGGTATGAAAGTGAGAACCGATGAATGATCGATAACCCGCAACCGCCACATTTTCTCTCAATGGTCGAGTTTTCGGTCATGGAGTGTCCGTCGTCTCTGTGGCCATCTCTTAATGAAATGTTCAAAATTCAGGGCATTAAGGAGAACGAAAACCTAGAGTTTCAATGCATACTTTGCTTGCCAAAAACACACACTTACACACACACACACACACACACACACACACACACACACACACACACACACACACACACACACACTCACGCACACACACACACACACACTTACGCACACACACACACACACACACATTATCATTAACAAGAACAAAAAACTCTAATCTACGAAAACACATCAAAGTAAGCTGGGAAACCTGCATTGCGCATAGGCTATACATTGTAACGTTAAAACCAAGTTTCGTTTTTTTTTTTTTTTTTTGTGAGTAATAGGTGAAACACCTGAGTCAAAAGGCAGCTTTAGTAAATCACTTCTGTAGCTCCGAATCTCGTAGAGGAGATAGACGCTGCTACTGGGCATGCACACCGCTAGCTTTGTCTGCAGAATTCCAGGGATCATTTCCGGAGGCCGTAAGCTAGCGGGATGGCGGTTGTGGTTGCAGCTTTCGGTGCCTTGTCAGTTTACAGGTGAACGGAGTGCACCTACACTCTTTCTCTTAAATACAATGTTTTATTTTTACAAAGACTTCGATAATACGGGCGTATGGGAAATGAAAAGTAGTCTTGCAGAATATTTTTGAAAAATATCAAAAGTGGTTCTAATAATTTCTGGATAAGTGTACGGAAAAAAAGTAACATGAAATTAATTAGTAACGTAACAAGTAAAGTAATCCGTTACTTTTCACTCAAAGTAATTTGTAACGGTAATCCATTACATTTGAGGCTCGGTAATTTGTAATTGTAATCCATTACATTTTTCAAGTAACGAGCACAAGTCTGCTCGCTTGCAATCGTATATGGCCAGTGACAAGGTGAGCACGGCAGCATTGCCTCCTCTATGCTCACAAAGCCTGGCATTGAGTGCCCGGTCGCAGATTCGGAGCACAGAACATCAAAGAGCCATTCCTCGGGGAACCTGGACGTAAGCGCACATCTTTTGCAGCGGCGAAGTCCCGAAACACACTTGTTCGCTCGGGAGAACTGTGTTTCGGCGTCTCGCCGCAGCGGGGCGCCCGTTACATGCCTCTCCTCTCATCTGTTGTCTGCCGCTCCACCTTTTCCATTTCGGCGGCCGCTCCTCGTGGCGAGCTGCCAGGCTTTGTCAGTATATAGGAGGCTATGACAGTAGGGCGTCACTTTCAGATGCTCGACCTTCAGCACGTGCTCGTTGCCTTCCGCCGTGCTTAGGCTGCGTGTGCACGCACGAGGCTCACGAACCGCCGAAGCAGCATCGAAGGTAGCGAGCTCGTGATCGGTGGATGGCAGCTGAAACTCCTCCCTGCTCTTCTCACATTCTCGGCGACTATAGCAGCACGTGTGAAGCTGAACTCGCGTTGGCTAAACGGATATGTAGATTACACACAAACACCAACACCTCCTTATATGCCAATATATTCACAAAGTTGTATCAATATACTAATAAGGTAGTTTCACTGAATAGCGTGGCACTGCAATGAAACACCAAGCTGTGGTTCTTGGTGGCAGCCTCTAAGGCGACAAAAGGTCTACCTCTTGGTAATTTCCTCGTTGCATCGTGCGAGTCAATAGGGAGTATTCATTGGCGGCCATAGCTGTGTGCGCTACTGCTGAACGCGTGCTGATGGCGAGCTTCCCCGGTTCTTTTGCAACGTGCATTCCACACCCTCAAGATTGCCGGTCTTAGCAGCCTATTAATGTGGGCTCGTTCAGAGCATGCGCTCTAGACATCACCCGCAAATATGGCGCCCAGTGAATACTCCTTATTGCTTTAAGGAGGCACGAACAATCGAATAACAGTAAAACGGCTGAGTAGAATGACAACGCATATTCTTTATCGTAGTAGTGTTGGCGAACCTAGCGTTTATTTTTTGCTTCACACTACGTCCGAACGCAGCCGACGTTACGATGTAGCCAACCAAGTGGCCCCAAAAGAGCATCGTCACGGCGATCGTCGCATTTGTGCATTTGCAATCCCCGACAAAACCAATCACGCGTAGTGAATGCGCCTCCATCCTGCGCTTTCTCCCTGCGCGTGATCGGTTTGGCCGGGGATTGGCTAGCCAAAAAGACAACGAGCCCCATGTGGTGGCACATTGGCACTGTTTATTTGACGCTGTCCGATTGTCGGGTCTGGCTCCGACCTCGCCGAAATCCTCAGAGAGCCTTGGTTTTGAGCCGAGAAGCCACTTTTTAAGCCTAAAACGTGTACTCTCGATATTTAGGTAGTCATAAGTTGGGTTTCGGTAAAGTTATGCGTTCAGCGTTCTAACGTGTTCGACGAGTAAAGTGGAGACAAAGGCTGCTAGCTTTAGCTCTACCCGCTAATCATTCTAACCAGAGCTGGGCTTTCTGATGTCCCAGCGGAGTCTCGTCTCCTCCTCTCCTTCACTTTCTCGGCGCACAGGCTCCAATTCAGGAGATTTTAGGAGCTACACATCAGAGCGGTGTCTGTTCCTTCGACTACAAGTTTGTTTTCTTTTTGTGCAGCACAGTCTAGGGTATTAAATGATATATTTTTCTTGTTTACGCACTTCTTTGACAGGCACGTGCCTGTAAATGGTTTCGCCATCACTTTGAGACAAATGAATCAACACTCGTGTACAATGGGGGCGCTTGCACAGCTTCAACTGATGGAATTCCGCCTCGAAAAACATTCTTACGTGAACGTGGGAGGCAATGCATCGAGTTTGCTTTTTATTTTTAATAACGCTGGTCAATACCAATACATAATAAAAAATAATCATAAAAGAATTTACACAAAGGTCTTTCCTTTTTCGCGATAGTTCTAATTAGATGACTTCACAATAAATTGGTAGCTTCAAGAACAATTTCATGAGAGCAATGAATGTTAACATATTTGTAAATTGAGTGTCTGAATAGTGTGTACTTACATTGCTCGATGGTAACCTGCATTGAAAAGAAAGCACACTGAGGTGAGACTTTGAACGCCCATCGGTGACATCACTTGCTTTCAGATCTCAACACAGCATTTTCACTAAGCTTATTACTTTAACAGTTCAAAACGAGAGTTGAACAATATCGTCATATTTGTGTGTTTCTATGGGCGTGCGATTTTCAACGGATTGTTTTTAGGTTTAACGCTCCATGCTTTTAGATGAAATCATATACCCAAACGTTTTAGCGTTACTCCATGAAACAATTTCGTGTAAGCATATATATTTGCTCAATATGTAGAATGCTTGATTTTAATCCGTACAGATGTATTACAAAAAATCCGTAAAAATTAAACCAGTGCACTTCGTGCAGACGCGTTATATGGCCAGGGGGACAGGATTTATGCTAATTTTAGATAAGTCGAATAATTAACGAAACTTTTAGTCAACCTTTTAATCATAGTGTAAATAAGCATGCGGTTTCAATAGTAAATTGCTGGGTATTATTGAAAACCACTAAATCTGTCAATTTTAGGACGACGTTAATTACGTGGGAAACGCGGGGATACACCAAAGTTGCCCCTCGTGCCGCAGGCGCAAAACTAGCAGTACGGAAACACTGATGATTAGATTACCATCCGCGTTTCCCCACCCCTGCGTTTTCTACCTGCTTAACGTAGTTCTATAATTGACTGATTTAGTAGTTTTCGATGACGTTGAGCAAGTTTCTAATGGCAACCACACCTTTACTTTTCACAAATTAAAGGTTAATTAAGGTAAATTAGTTAAATATTTGACTTATTGCGAAAATTAGCAACATCTGTAATGCTCCCATGGCTATGTAACACACATGCAAAAAGTTCACTTGCGTATCTTTTGCAAATTTGTCGGAATAAAGATGTTCGGGTGGACCATTTGCTAAAATCCCCAAGCGCCCCAGTTCACACTGGAGAAATCACGGGAATGGTGTTCCTTTGTGAACGGTAATTTCGACGAATTCAACGGTAATGCATTTTTGAGAATAATACGAAGTCATACCAAAAAGCGTCGTGTAGATTAAAGAGACCTGTCATATCGCTTTTTGAAATTTCTCGTCAATGTCAGGTTTTTTACATTGTGCATGCCACCAACTTTTTAAAATAAGTGAGCTGCAGAAGTCTCTTACTATAGTATAATTGTCATGATTGTTGTTTTTGCAGGAATCACTTAATAAGCCGAGCATTCACAACAAGTAAAAACAGTTATTAGCTCGGAGTCACTGGGGCTGTTTCTAGCATTTATAGCTTTTCTAAGTTAATATCTGCGTATTTGAAGCTGTACGAGAATACAAATAATGAAAGATTTTTTTGCACCTAGGCCAGGTTCAAGGGTGGATTGCATGCAAAGTGTGAAAAACGCTGACCTTGATGTTTTTATTCCTTGACAGACCAACGTCGCATTTCCAATTAACGAAATGTCAGCTCCCGGCTACCGCTGACACACTTGTTTTGGTTCAAAGCGTGAGAACGTCAACGCTTTCAAACTTAGAGTTTATCCCTTCTGTTGTTGACAGAACGATAATTTATTTATTTTGAAGAGACGGATGGGAGCAGCTCGAGTAGCTAAGGACACTGAGGCAAACTTTTTCGAGCGGCGGCAGGCTGTTGCTTTATGAACGGATATCTTTCCAGCGACACGGCTGCTCATGCTACGGCGACGGTGGTCTTAGCAGCTTCTATTCAAAGACTGCAGCAAGGACGCCTAGGGGTTCCGGGCAGCGACTATCTCGCGCCTTTAGGGCCATGAAGTGGGAACGTTAAAAGTGTCTTCTGAAGGAGTTTGAAATAACGCCGCTTATGCATAGCTTTGTTTGGGTTTCTTTTCCACTTTTACGTCGTGTACAGAAGAAAAATTATTTTGTTTTCGGAGAATCACGCGGCCGTTTTTAATCAAAAGTAACGAGTAACGGGTCACGAAATTTTATAGCATATACCGTAAAATAATAACAACATTACTTTACTCGTTAATCATTAGCGATTTTAACGAGAACGTTAGCACGTTAGTAAAAAAATTAACGCGTTACTAGTAACGTCGTTATTTGTAACGCGTTAGTTTCAACACTGCCGCAGTGGTTGGCCACGAGCCACTACCTGAGTGACCGACGAGGCATGGATGGTTACGAGCCGAAGTCAAGTGCTCACGCCGTTCTCGTGTCCAATCCATGAGCCGCACTCTACTGTCGTCAGGCGGGTGGTTTCGATCCCACAGTTACGCTTTGCGAAGACAATACTGAACGGAATAGTCCCCTTTCAACATCTCAATTTCACCGCGACAGAGAAGCTTCTGAGTCAGTTATACTGTGCGAGTATACTTGGGCCAGAAGGACCAGTACGCCTCTGCGAAGTCATGAACATCACAACCCGATATCGTTTTATGACCCCTTTAAGGATTGTTGGCTTGTAAAGTTTAGCATCGCTTATGTGCGGTATGCCGCAAGCGTTGCTACCGGAAGCCTGGGACAAGTATAAAATTTCTGTTATAGCTGTGGCGGCATTTCGTTCTTTGTTACCCCAAAAAGCGTTTTTATTTAACTACAATAGTTTGTTGAGAACTGCTAGCTCACTGTATTCTTGATATTTTATAGTTGATATTTGACTTGATCTTTTAAATTTATTTGTGCTCAGAAGAGCCGCGGCGCCGCAGGAGGCAAGTCGCCTATTCCGTGAAGTCCTGAGGCGCCGCTTGTAATGATGATGAAATGGTATTGTACAGGCGAATGTACAGATGCATAATGGTGAATTGTACAGATGTATAAATATGGTCAATGATGAATTCTAAATATGTCTAACGTAATGTAATGAATGGAAATAATGTATATTACAATCATGAATTGTACTCATATATAAATATGGACAAGCCCCGTAAGCTCTCAAATAAGAAGAGTATTAAAAATATTCTCTACGGACGATGGCACAAGCCGTGTTTTCAGCCCCTGGTGTACACTATCTACAAAGGTTTACACTCACCAACAAGATAAGAAGGAGGTGAAGCCGATAGCTTTGCCCCATGTTGTCCGTTCAATAAATCGTCGAATTCAAGGGCGCCTGCTTCCCTGTGGGTACATTCCTTACTTCGCCGTCACGACCTTTTATGCCGCGAAAAACTTTAAAAATAGAAGAGCGAACACAAAACAGGAAAACAAATAAAAGGAGGCGTCAATACAATTTATTCTATAATAAAATGTTCGAGCTTCCTTGCGACACAATGACGCTAAACATGGAGTATTCACCAGACGCCACAATCGATCTTTCAATGAATATATGACGCCCCCACCGTTTGCAGTGTGGCGTTTCGATGTACGCCACGCGATAATATTCAGGAATGGAAGACGAAGTTTACGTTCGTTTAACACTTCGTGTGATATACCAAAGAAATGACTTTTTTGTATGATTAAAGGTGTTATTTTTTTTTTCACTGGTTTCCGATTGATGAATTGAAAAGATATACTCGGGTATTCATAACAATGAAGTCACTTTCATTCTTATTGATTCCTTATAATTCAAGCCGAAAGAATGTACCACATTTAACAGAAAACACAAGCAAACAAAACAAAGATTGTGAAACGCATTTTAATACATGAAAGCTTCAGCGGCACTCGCTGGTCTCTCCAGGTTTTGTATTCATACTTTTCTTTCATGCTGTTTTAGTCAAGATTACCACTTATGATAATATTTTGTAGGTGAAAATTAAGCGAGATAAGTCTGTTTGACTTTTAAGCGTCTCAAAGTTATTTCACCTTATAAAAATGAATTAAACACACAAAAAGTATTTCTATAGTAAACTAAGCGATTAACTGACAATACTTTGTCTCACGACTTTACCGCTACTAAGAGCGCGAGCTGCAGTCCTTGCTGTAGTCGTATTGCACCGACTAATTTTACCGTTAATAGTGGAGGCCCCCTACATCATTTTAAGATAAACTAACTTCTCGCTATCTACGATCACATTCAAACAATTTGGCTCTTAGGAGCGCTCCACGCTAGCAGGCACTTCTCCTTCAGCCTTTGCTATTTGGTCATTTATTGACTCCAGATGTTACATCTACCGATTCTTAATTATTGGGTGTTGACGTGCCGTAGTGAACGCAAACCTGCTGCTATGCTAACTGTACAGTTACTTTTTATTAGCAGATGTTAAGTTGTAAATAAATGTGAAAGCACTCTTAAAAACGAGATAAAACTGCGAAAGTCATATGCGCCAAAAAGTAGCTGACGGTTCAACTGTTCTTATGGAAACTTGACAAAAGCATTTAAAGCGACTGCAGTTATTCTTGTAGAACAGGAAATCAAAGGCACAATAGAAGATTAAAGTTCTCTAAGGTTAGATGTAAATTTGTTGCAAAAGTTATAGTTTCGAAAAATAAAGTACCCTTGAATTTTAAGAAACCGCAAGCGATAAAATTTTACCATTTACACGAAACGAAAAAAAATCATATCCACAAAGATACGCCAAGAACGGGGCATGAGGTCTTAGAAAGTAATCTGCTTTTGATGAAATTTTAAAATGCTATGTAAAAAAAAAGAAAAGACAACGTGATATCGTTGAAAAATTTGTTTAACCCTCGTCTCCAAATAAAAAGAAGTTGATGTCGACCGGTACAATCACATTAAGCCATTTTGAATGTCAATGTCTTCCAATATGCACGCTTCTTGAGATCGTATAAATATGTAGACACATGAATGCACAACTTTCGTGTAGAATGATTAAAGCCGCCTGCCAATGTGTAATTGTGTAGTTTTTTTTTTGTTTTTTGTTTTTTTTTTACTACGGAGGCGTGATTGTGACCCGGCCTGGGGGGGTGCTTGTTACAGCTGACACGGCCCCGGTTGCGGCACTCACTAGTTTGTACACAAACATCGCTTGAACTTGGCTTTAAAGGTTTGCCAGTCAATCGCCCTATCGTCGCAAGTTATTCCTTGTTTGCTTCAATCATGAACCCTGGGAGTACTTCTGACGCGCATCGACAAAGATAATATGAACGCTTATCTCCATTTCGACGAAGTTCCAAAGGACGGTATGTAGCTGCTTCGGCTGCATGTGCGATTTGAGCTGACGAAAGAAACCGACATCGTTAACAAGAATTATATTAAAATCCGAAAGCATTTTTTCGGCACAGTGTGGTCGGCATACCCTTGAAATATGGCTCCACCAGTTCACGTGTTAACTTAGGAATTTAGCCGTTGAAGTATTCTTCCTAGCCATACACCATACACGACCGCACGTCGATGTATGGTAATAAACACTTTTTGCTGGTGCCTTGTCCACCAAGGAGGAATTTCTTGTTCAAAGTTCTGCAGCAGAACCGCAAGCAGGCAAACAATATCAACTAGCTCTTGGACGCCTTGAATATTCTACGTATCCTCAGAGATGACCTTATATTCCTCCAAGAGTACAAATCGCTCTGCTCAGTTTGGGTTTCACTTTTTATTAGAGTTACGGAATCGCAAAATTTGTCATAAGGCAGTTTGTACTAATTTGCCTTTCTTTTTCAACAGATTGTGCACCCCGTCACGAAGTCTCTCGATATCCTGCAGTTAGAGATATATAGATACATGGGCACCCTTCTATCGACGTTCTGGTCACTTCAACGCCCCTCAGATCCCGAGGGAATCGAAGCGTTGCAGGCCACTCTTTGATGCACTTAAAGGTGGAGTCACAAAAAGGCAAGTTGAGAACAGTCGTCCTGTTTAATGAAGAACGCTGGAATTTCGGTGCTACTATGCTTTTAAAATATACGTGCATTTAATTATGTTTACAGTTGTAAAGGGCCACCCACTACATTCTCCGGTACGCGTTCAGGAAATGACGAAGTCCAAAAAACGGTTCGATTTAGGCACCCGAAGTTCGCGGGGACACTGAATGCTTGCTCAATATCGCCTTCGCATTTTTAAAACACTCTTTTGTCTTCGGGATTATAGTTACCGATAGCTTAAGAAACACTGGGTATGGCTTATTATGTTCACGCCTCCTGTTTTAGAATTCCCTTTTCGACGTTCTTGTCGGCAAATGTCGCAATTCCATAAGATACGGAGCGTTAATACAATTTTCGGAGACTGGCATGCCCTGTGTCTATCAACGTACAGCGTATAGCATGTGCAGACTCGATTAAAAATTGCTCACTATATTGCACGTGGCCTTGAGCAACAAGCGTGAGTAATCTTTCTGAACAAGCCCATACGCTCCACGAGCATTCACACCCGTGCTATTGTTCCAGGTTCTGAAAGCATCTGGAGGACGCCGACTATGTGTTTTCCGCCACCACACACCCCCGCTTCAATTTCGCGTGGCTCGGGGACGAGCAACCGGAGCAGCAAAAGTGGCAGCTGGTCCGACGCCAATACGATGTAGTCTTTCCCAGGGAAGATAGTTTGGAAGATATCGAGTCGCCGAAATGAGCTTACGGTCTTCGAGACGTATCTGAAGACGAAACATGTGTTTATTATCGTTCAAGTGTGGAAACCTTTCTGACGCTCATTTTGAGTAACAGTTGCTCTTGCGATGAAATACGGAATTCTGAGTGTATACTGTAAATAAAATGTACCTACAATTATGTTTAAGTGATTGCAAAGTTATTTCAAATTGTCCGTGTTCTGTGCTTCACGTGTAATTCTTTCGTAAAAATATACACCCAATACCAACGCGCTCCCTAATAAACAACGACATTACGTTTTAGACGTAATTTGTAATCTTGTTACTTATGAACTTGAATAGGTTGTAATGTAATTTATTTACATTTGTACGGGTTTTTCAAGTAATTCGTATTTGTATTGTAATTTAATTACTTTTCAAAAGTAATATTGTCATCTCTGCATCGGAAACGAGCCAACGGTCCCTGTAACCAAAGGTAACACATCATGACGCAAGCAGAATGCACGCACGATATATTTTGTGTTCTAGTTTATCAAAAGAAGAGATACAAGAAGAGATACTATTTTGACTTGTTTTCGCGCGCTACCACCAACGCGGATATGCTATTCGCCACACAAGAATAGGCTGTGTTGTTACGAGAGACGAAGGTAGAAAATTACCAATCGCCCGTTACGCCAATGGTAGTAGCGCGCATGAGCGGTGGCAACGACATCGTTCCTTGTAGTACCTTCAAGTACCGTAACGGTTTTGTATAGGAGTTTGTTTTAATTGAAAGGGGCTCTCCAGCGATATAAAAACTTCCGCCTTTTTGACATTTTTACCTCACAACGGTTTCGGGCTACTCGGGCAACATGTAATTGCCACAAAATATTAGCGCGTCATATTTTATTTCGGTAAAAAAAAAAAAAAAAGAAAACTGAACGTCTTGTCGCGCGACAGTGTGTCGAAAATGCGTGGCTGATGGCGTCATTGGTACACCATTTTGCGATTGGCAATCTCAGTTTAAGAGTGAACAGAGTATTGCGGAGGAGATTGAACAGCCACTGCACTTGCGGTGAGCTTATACCCGTGCCACACGGGCAACTCGAATGCCATTTACAACGAATGACATTTGAGCGGACGGCCAATCAGTGCGCGACACTCCGGGCGTAGCGCGTTCCACGCGCGACAGATTGCGAGCTGATTCGCCGATCACACAAATGTCATTCGTTGTAAATGGCATTCGAGTTGCCCGTGTGGCACGGGTATTAAGCTGTGGGGGCAACAAACATAATTTTCTTGTTTGTCCTCGATGAGCAAAATAGAAAATGACGATTCGAAGGCCGCTCCTCGTGTGACCATAGCACTGGTCAGAGTGAAGCTCTCCTGCTCACATTGTGTCAGTCAGTCAGTCAGAAAGCGTTTATTGGCCCTAAAAAAGGGAGAAGGGGAAAAAGAGGGCGTCGGTGTCTACACGGTCTGGACGCCAGTACGAACGAAAAGGGGAAGAATAAAAGGAAGATCTTTTCCTTGGCCTCCTATATGAAACACAGAAGGCCTGTTAGACCTCTTATTTTCTCCCCTTTTCTGTCTCCTCCAAAGTTAGCCCGAGAACCTTGACAGACCTAGAGGGTTGTATTCGCTTGCCAGCGAGAACGATATGGAGTTGGTTGGCGATGTTTGTTTCCGCTTGTCTTTTGAGTGATACGATTACGTAGTTTGTCTTTCCCGGGGATGCTTGAAGACCGACCTTGTGGAGATTATTGTTGTGTCCTACTGTGTTTATCTTTCATCTCTTCTTCTTTGTGTTGTCTGATCTATTGCGTTATTTCTCAATACATCATCTTTCGTTTCTTCTGTGTTCTGTCTGCAGTTACTCACCTGACTCTGCTCGCGATGGTCGTGCTCTGATAGCGGTCCACGAACCGCCCAACACTACGGGGTTAGCCTTCCAAGGGAGTCTAACCTCGTACCTTCCACTGACCTTGGTAATATGGGCTTCGAAATCTAGCTTCAACTTGTCGTCGGGAAGATCTTCAGCTGACGGGTCAGTTACTCCTATGCTCTTGAGTTCGCAGAAGTGTTTGAGAGTCGATGTGAGTTCCGATTCTTGTGTCGTTTCCCTTAGTACGATCGCTTCTGAGCCACTCACGACCTCGGAGCCTGGCTCGGTCCGCCCTTGGACCGCCCATCCGAATGCAGTTTCTACTGCCATCAGGCTTGAACTTAATTGGAGAATTCTGCTTGTGACGCACTCCCAATAGTGGTCCGATCCTGGCAGACTGTCGACGCCGTAGTGCTCTAGTCCTGTGACTTCGTCTCCCACTGGGATGGATGGATGGATGGATGGTAATGGCTATTCCCTCTGTATCGTACGGCAGCTTGCGCCACCTAGCCTAACATTTCGTCATCCCTTCTTTTTTTTTAAATTTGTATGAATTTTGTTATAACAGACCCCCCCCCCTCTCTTTTCAAGTGAATTTATTGCTTATTTTTATCTGTATTTTTCCTTTATCCTTCCCTAGATCTCTTCCACCAATCTTGCAATCTCGTCTTAATTACCGCAATTCTTTCCCTATCCATTCGTCCATGTCCGGAAAACCCAGTGCCCCCTCCAAATCCGTAGTCATCCCCCCCAAGAGGGTGGGACGAAGCTCCCTGCACCTTAAAATTACATGTTCTATAGTTTCCCTTTTGCGGTTGCATACGTCGCACAGAGTGTCTATTTCCTGGAATTTAGCCCTGAACGTTTTCGTTCTTAGCACCCCCGTTCTAGCTTCAAACAGCAAAGAGCTCCCCACTGAATTATCATACAGCTGTTCCTTCTGTATTTCTTGTTTTTGTGCCCTGTATATTGGCAACAAAGTTCCTCCAATGTTGCCAGTATGCTTTCATCTGGGCTCGGGAGATCCTGCTCGCAGATGGTGGGTGTTTCGAGAGCGTCGATCTCATACAGTCTTATGTTGCGTTGATCTCGCAAATTCACTTGTACCCTACGAAATGTTCGTTCACTGGTGTCGCCTCCAATTACGCCGACTGTGAGGATTTCAGTCTCCAGGAGTCGGCAGTTCAGTGTCTTAGAGAGTTCTTCAGTAATAAAGGAATGTTGACTGCCGCTGTCAAACATAATTCTGGCCAACTTCCTGTTCGTCCTTGTCTCCACCCATGCAGTTACAGTTTGTAGGAGGACGGCTGGCTTCTTAGCACTCTTTGCCATTGTTTGTAAGCTGACCGGTGTCGTACTCACGTTCTTCAGTTCTGATGCCTCGTTCGATCGTGCAGCTTGGCGTTCAGAAATGAAACTTCGATCACACAAGGTGCAGACATGTCTGCCGTGCCACCTTCTGCAGCAGGGCGTGCTTCGACACATTCTCGCCGTGTGTTTTGCTTTCGTGCAACGAAAGCATCTGTTGTAAGCTTGTAATCTTTGTTGTTTCTCAGTGAGCTCAATATTGGTGTTGCAGTCAGGTGTGGCGTGTTCTTTGGATTTGCAGAACAAACATTCTAAGTCTTCAGTCCTGCCATACTAGGCCGCAGCAGTAGAGTTTCGAAGCTCCGTGTAGTTTGAGAGTTTCTTCGGCAGTTCTTGTTCAGGGAAACGAATGCAGGCTTACCGCCAAAGTCGTCCTCTTCTTTCTCTGACGTCCTTTGCCGGCTCTCGACTTCGACTCCAATAAATTTGACTAGAGTCCGTAGAGTTCTCAAGTGAACGTTCTCTGCTGGAGACTCGGGACCGGCGCCCGTCGCTGCGGTGGTGTTCCCTTGTCCTCCGAAGACATCTTCCGTTTGTAGTCCAGGGACAGGTTTCTCAGTAGTGCTCGCAGAAGGACCGGGTAGAGCATAGCGCAGTAGGATTCCTCGCCCACACCCAGTGCTCTAAGTCCCCGGATGTGCGTCTGAAGACTGTCGTACAAGCGACGTAGTGCTCGGGCCTTGCCCTGTGGTGGCACCTTCTGGATGTCCATCAGACTTTTTATGTGGTCGCGTACCAGAGCCACTTGCTTGCCGAACCGCTGCTGTAGAAGGTCGGTCGCGTCCGCGTAGCACTGAGCGGTTGGCTGTAATTCCTTGATGGCGGCTGATCCATCTCCGGTAAGCGCTGATCTCAGGTAATTAAACTTTTCCGATGGAGTCAATTACGGATTCTTGTGAATTGTGGTTTTAAACTGCTCCCAGAATGCTTGCCTAAATTTGGGAGTTTGACTTTCGCTTTAATGGGTGTTGCTCTCCGATCGTGGTTCGAGGAACAGCTTGCTTGTTGGCTGTTCTCCACGCCCTTTGCCCTCTTTTTGAGCTTCGTTAGGCATGTGACGTTCCTGTCGATATAGTCTATCACTTGCGTGAACTCCGTTTCCGCGTCTCTTTCGGTCGCGACGTCTCGGGTTTAAGCACCAAATGTAAGAACTTCTGGTAGTGATCGTTAGTAAAGTTAAAGCAAAGATTTATTTGCACTATACACAAGCGAAAAAGCAGTTTGATCTGACGTGTCGATCTCATCTGTTCCGAGGCACTAGCTCCCCGGTCACAAGCTCCTTGCCACGAGATCCTTCTCAAAACGTCTCTGCCCCACTTCCTCGTCTTCGATCTCTGATCGTTGGTACAGCTTTGTTATATGTATCGTTATAGTCCGACGGCAAGCGTAGCAAACGCGTCGTAGAGCAGTGGACACCGATGCCAATTGGTCGCAGATATCGAGTTCGGCGAATGAAAGGACCAATCTCTGCGCTAAACTACTGTTGGATAGCCGGGGTTCGAAGACGACGAAGCGCGTAGAGAGCGGGAGCTCTGCATCTCGTGCTGGACTTCGGGCGGACTCAAGACGCATCACTTCATCTCATTCTATGTACATAGCTGAGTAAACCCACCTATACTACAAAACATGGCGTCAGAAGTTTTGGGACTCGTCAGCTATCTTCGACGCCAGACGTGAGCGGCCCAGTCCGCAGAGAACCACCAGGTCTTCCTGACTACATCGTTCAGAACCAGGCCTGCTCATGACGCAATCTGGATAAGCCACCTCGTCGGTGGAAGACACCTCCTCGATGCCATATCAGCTCATCGCTCCTGAACCTTTCAATTTTCATCCGGAACAATGGTTGACATGGAAGCGCCGCTGGAAGCGTTTTCGATCGGCATCTGGATTGCACGTCAAGCCTGAGGCCGACCAGGTAAACTCTCTCATTTACCTGATGGGACCTAAAGCGGAGGAAATTTATGCGACGCTCAACATTCCGACCTCTGAAGCTGAGGACTACTTATCCGTCATCCAAGCTTTCGAGGCGCATTTCATTGTCAAAAAGAACCATGTCTACGAGCGAGATATGTTAAATTCTCGTATCCAAAAAGATGGTGAACCAGTCGCGGACTTTATCACGGCGCTGCACACACTCAGCAAGAAGTGTGAGTATGGCCAAATCAACGATGAGCTTATTCGCGATCGTATTGTCGTTGGTGTTCGCGATAAACGACTGTCCATGAAGCTGCAACTAGAGAGTGAATTGACGCTAGAGAGAGTAGTCCTTCTCGCGAAGCAAACTGAAATAGTCGGAAAACAACAGGAGGCCCTCAGACAAGAGGATACCACGCAACCTGATCAGGTTCAAGTCGACCACCTCAAAATATCCAAGAGGCACACCACACCTGTAGAAAAGCACAGCATGATAGCAAAAGATTCTTAAGCTTGCTAATGGTGCGGCAACCATGACGTTCATCCACGAAAAGACTGCCCAGCATCGAAGAGCAAATGCCACAAATGCGGAAAGCCGGGTCACTTCGCAAGCGTTTGCAAATCGAAGTCGACCTTCCTACATCAAATCTCAGAGCCTACAACTTCCAGGCACCTTGACGAAGACTTCTACTTCACTGGAACCGTGACGTCCCCGGGCAAATGCGCACAATGGCGAGTCTTGCTTTGTATTGGGAGCGAAGATGTGGGCTTTCGTTTGGACACTGGTGCTGACGTCTCTGTTGTGCCGGAGCACCTACTCTCCAAACTGCAAGACCAGGGCAGTCTTCGACACGCGAATAAAGTTCTTCTTGGACCAACAAAAGAACGCCTGCATGTTCTCGGCGTGCTGCAGGCAACGGTCACGTTCAAGGACTCTCAGACAACGGGCACATTCTATGTAACAAGAAATGTCAATGAGCCACTGCTCGGCTAGGACCTCATAGAAGCCCTAAACATCATCCAACGAGTAAATCAGCTGTCGACTTCACAAGCTCTCGATCCAATCAAGGAGTACCCCTTGCTTTTTGAAGGTCTAGGGGAAGCTGCATACGTGTGCGAAATAAAGCTAAGACCTGATGCTTATCCAGTTGCCTTGTCGTCACCGAGACGCATACCAGTTCCACTCCAGAAAGCAGTTGAAGAACAGCTAAAAAAAATGGAGAACGAAGGGTTTATTTCCAGAGTTCGGGAACCAACAAGCTGGTGCTCACCTGTTGTTGTAGTTCCAAAGAAGAATGGTGATGTTCGTATCTGCGTTGATTACACATCACTTAATAAAAGTGTTCTGAGGGAGTACCACCCGATACCGAGCGTGGAACCTCTTCTAGCGACTCTTGGGCAGGCAAGAATATTTTCTCATCTCGATGCCTATTCAGGCTTCTACCAAATCAAGTTGCACCCAGAGTCGACGCTGCTTACGACTTTTATCACACCGTTTGGCCGGTACAAATTTAATCGACTACCATTTGGAATCTCCTGCGCGCCGGAGATCTTTCAGCGAATGATGCACCAAATTCTTGAAGGATTGGAAAGAGTCACGTGCCTTATCGATGATATTTTGATAGGGGCCGACACACGGAGGGAACACGACATTCGTCTCCGAAGAGTCCTCACAAGGTTGCAAGAAAATGGGATCACCCTAAACGTACAGAAATGCGTGTTTGCTCAGGAACAAATTCAGTTCCTTGGACACGTCATTAATCACAGGGGTGTAAGCCCAGATAATGAAAAAATATCAAGTATCTTAAACATGCCTCCTCCGACGAATACAACAGAGCTAAAGAGGTTCCTCGGTATGGTAAACTTTATTGCAAGATTTATACCAAACCTAGCAGATGTACTTCAACCCTTGCGAGAGCTGCTCCACAAGGATGTCGAATTTGTCTGGGAAACTCCTCAGCAACAAGCGTTCGAGAGGGTAAAATCAAGCCTGACATCTCAACCAGTCTTGGCACTCTACTCTCCAACAAAAGCGACAATATTATCAGCAGACGCCTCCAGCTACGGTATAGGAGCAGTGCTCATGCAGCATCAGAAAGATGAAACTCTTCGACCAGTTGCCTACGTTTCAAAATCATTATCTGAGACGGAAATAGGATATTCTCAAATCGAAAAGGAAGCGTTCGCAATCACCTGGGCCTGCGAAAAGCTGAAGGACTATCTTTTAGGACTAACCTTTCACATTGAGACTGATCACAGGCCTCTCATACCTCTGTTTACCTGAAAGCCTGTGGACGATCTTACACCCAGACTTCAGCGAATGCGTCTCCGGATGATGAGGTACGACTTCACAATGGAACATGTTCCGGGAAAAGACCTCGTAGTCACAGACACCCTATCGAGACAACCTCTCAAGAATGAAGACGGCCTGTGCATAGCAGAAGAGGTAACAGAATTCGAGCATGCTCTCATTCATCACGTACCGGCTTCAGATGTCTGTCGGGAACAACTGTGGGCAGCTCAAGACAATGACCCGGTCATGAGCACTTTGAAGAAGTACATAACGGAAGGGTGGCCCACAAGTAAATCAAAAACACCTCAGGACTGCCTTCAATACTGGCAGTTCAAAGACGAACTTACATTGTATGACGGCATTATAATGAGAAACTCGCGATACCTTGTACCCCTCTCAATGAGACCTTCAGTACTGCAGTTTCTACACGATGGACACGAGGGCGTTGTCAAGTGCTCAAGAAGAGCCAAAGAGTCGTGTTGGTGGCCTGGCATAACTAGAGACATTACAGAAATGGTTGAAAGGTGTGCCAGCTGTCTGCACCAGAGGCAGCACAGAAGCCAACCACTGATGCCAACTCCGCTCCCAGAACGCCTTGGCAAAAACTGGCCATGGACATCTTCTACGCGGAAGGCAAGCACTATCTCCTTATCACTGATTATTATTCTAGATACTTCGAAGTAGCCCTCCTCGAAGACCAATTACCGGAAACAACCATTCTAAAAGCAAAGTCTATTTTCGCTAGACACGGGATACCTGAGACGGTCATTACAGACAATGGCCCCGAATTTCGAATGGCATTCGTGTCATTTAGCAAAGAATGGGGCTTTCGACACGTCACGTCAAGCCCAAAGTACCCTCAAAGTAACGGTGCAGCAGAGGCGGCTGTCAAGATAGCAAAAATGAAGTTTAAGAAGTCAACTGACCCTTATAGAGCGCTTCTTGCATATCGTGCTACACCATTAGCTTGTGGATTCAGTCCCGCAGAGCTCTTGTTCAGCAGAAAGATTCGAACACAGGTGCCGGTCCTACCACATCTGCTCAACCCGAAAACACCTGACTTCTCCCGGTTGAAAGAGAGCGAGAGACAAGCAAAAAACAAACAAGCGTCTGACTTCAACAGGCATCATGGAGTTAGGAACCTGCCAGAGCTTCAGTCATCACAGAAAGTCTGGATCAAGGACCTAAATAAAGGGGGGACAGTGCTCAAGAAAGCCGATTCGCCGCGCTCATATTGGGTATCCACAAAGGATGGCACTGTCCGGCGAAACGCGAAGTTTCTGGTTATTGATCGAAGCGAAAACAAGGAGGACGATGAGATGTCGTACGATGATTTGCCAGGTACAAGTTTATACAAAGGCCACCAGGACGATGAACAACTCAGTATTGACGATGAACCACTCAGTGTTGACGTAGAGCCACAACGTAGGTACACTACACGAGCGGGAAGATTGGTCAAGCCACCAAGTCATTTTGGACAATAAGGAAAAGGGGAGATGTTGGATAGCCGGGGTTCGAAGACGACGAAGCGCGTAGAGAGCGGGAGCTCTGCATCTCGTGCTGGACTTCGGGCGGACTCAAGACGCATCACTTCATCTCATTCTATGTACATAGCTGAGTAAACCAACCTATACTACAAAACAGCTACGTTCGCCGCGCTCAACCTCAGAGTATAACAGAGCCTTTCAAACATTGAATGGAGGCGCCCGGAATTCGGCGTTCGGCTCTCGGATTTGAACGCGTTTAATGAGTGCAGTGGAGACAAAGGCGGCTCGCTTTAGGTCTGGACTAGCCACTAATCATGCCAGTCAGGGCTCGGCGTTCTGACGTCCCCGTACGCACTCGTCTAGTCATCTTTCTCAGTTTCTCGGCGCAATAGACCCTTTCCGAAATTCAGTGCTATCTGGTGGTTCGTAAAGCAGTTTAGGTTTTGCCATATCAATGGCGGAAATGAACTTGTATCGGCACCGCCACTTTTGCAAGTCAACGTTACGCGAGGAATCGTTCAGTGTGAGTTCTTTTTCAATCACTTTCAGTTCGATGGTGACCAAGAGCCTGCATTCAGAACAAAGCTCCAACCCACTGAGATGCCTCGAGAAAATTCTATACACCAAAGTGCTTTAAAGCCGATTGTGTGCCGCCCACAGATTGACTGAATCTGAGTTATTAGAAATGAACGCTTACGCAGCTCTTGTGTTCTATTCCTACGTCGCGTCGTACTGACCCCCCGAATGTATAGGCCTCGCATCATCCGCTCTTAGCAGCATCTTCAACGTCTTCCTTTATCAGTCCCTAGAAGGCCGCCATTGGTATGACACAGATGCCGTTCCACAAATGATGATAGTGATCAAAGTGGCCAGACTGAATTTCGGAAAGGGTCTATACACCGCAGGTATTATTCCAACGCGTGCTATACCGGAAAGTAAACGCTTCAGTAATTGCTCGATGTTAACAGTAAAATGATCTTAAATTAAGCGATTTTATTTTTGTGATTAATCACTTGCACTAAAGCACAATTTTTTAATAACAAAAATTCTTATGCGATGTATATACAATATGTGGTCTAATGTATGACATGATGAGGAGAAACGTTAATTAATATATATTGTGCAGCCAATACCAATCACTTTCTTATACTTCCAGAAGAAACATCCGACAGAATTCAAAAAATATGAAGGTCCTAGATATAAGCGACTTACTGAATGCTCATCGGCAGGCTCTGTGAATGCCGCTAAACAGACAATACTGCACCACTACGAAGGAAAACGGGTCGCTGCAACTTCGCAGGAGAAAATAGACACAGCAATGACCAAGTTTGTAATAGGATCGTTTCAAAGCTTTTTTTTTTCTCGTGGAGCACAAAGACTGTTGACTTACTGAAGTCGTATCAAACCGAAGCAAAGGTGATGTTGCGCAAAACAGTGCCGAACCGAGTGAACAAGATTTACGAAGATATCAAAAACAGACTTTTTGCCCCCGTCAAGCGGACTGCTTGACGTCTTTCCGTGTGTATGTCGTTATATTGTAGCCGTTACAGTCGAATTATTTGCTTTAAATCTGGGAGGCTATATTTTGTGGAAATAACTTATGCTGAACTCAATTGTATTTATTCTAGGAGTTTTCTCGGCGTCACTGCACACTAATTGGGCCAAGACAGCGACAAAAAACGTCCGCTGTCTTCGCGTGCATGTGCATTACCAGACACCACACATACGACGTCCTCGCCAGCGCACTTCACGGTGTTTTCACAGATCACGAGATACTGAATAAGTTCAGCGCAATTGTGAGAGGCAATACATTAAACATCTCAAAGGCTTTCAGGTATATAATAAATGTTTTTTGTGTGTCTATGGGACAATGATTTAGACTCAGGGTTGCTCTTGCTATTTACAGAATGTTTTGCCACCAAGAGACCAACGAAGAAGAAAAGGACTACGAGATAATGGACCTTTACAAGGCCCTTCAAACGCCTTTGAATTCGGACACACCCGCCGATGAGGACGAGATGCGCCTCCCAAGGCGTTGCGCTACCCACAGCTGCTGCGGAACAAGCTTTGGAAAATGCGCTCTACAAGTACAGTGTTCTATACTCCGTTTCACCTTATGTTGTACCGCAGACAAGGCTAGAAGCGCGAGCTCATAGCGTTGGCAGCTACTCTTAACGCACGAGAGCTTGTGCCGCCGGGATGTGCCCTAGAGCAAGGAGCTCGCGCTTATAGCCTTTCCTGCGGTACATCATAAGGTGAAACAGAGTATAGTACAAGCATATTTTCACGAGAGCGCTAACCGTTTGCAAAGCCCTATGGAGCGAGCACCAGCACTCTTTCATTGCCTCGGAGGTTGTAAAGCGGCACCTGGGGCACTTTTTGCTGGTACCTTGTCCAACAAGGTGGAATTCCTTGTACAAAGTTGGGGAGCAGATCTGTCAGCAAGCAAACAATATCAACAAGCTATTGGACGCCTTGAATATTCTACGGTTCCTCAGAGATTACCTCATATTCCTCCAAGAGTACGAATCGGTATGTTCAGTTTGGGGTTCATTTTTATTAGAGTTACGGTCCAATACATAATCGCCAAAAATTGTCATCAGACAGTTTGTCTTAATTTGCCTTTTTTTTTCCAACGGATTTTACAGCCTGTCGCTTAGTCTCTCGTTATACTGCAGGGAGAGATATATAGATACATGGGCACCCTTCTACCGACGTTGCGGTCGCTTCAACGCTCCTCAGAGCCCAAGGGAATCGAAGTGTTGCAGGTTACTTTTTAGTGAACTTAAAGTTGGAGTCACAAAAATTCACGTTGAGAACAGTCATTCTCTTTAATGAAGAACGCTGGAATTTTGGTGCTGCTATGCTTGTAAAATATATGCGCATTTAATTTTTCTTACAGTATGTAAAGGGACAACCACTTCAATTTCCGGAACGCGTTCAGGGAACGACGAAGTCCAAATTAGAGCACTGCACGGGCCGGAATTTCTAGGCCCGGCAGAATTTTCGGATAGAAGCCTGAGCCCGGCCTGAGCCCGACAGATTACATACATGAGCCCGAAAAAGTTTGCAGGCTTTAACCTAAAAACTTTATAAGCATAAAGCGGGTATATTTGATTTAAACTTCTTTTCAACTTGGACCGATTTTTCTTTTTTACACGATAAAATAGAGGATGTATTTCCGAGAATATGGGCGAAATATGCACTTTATAAATGATTTCGAAAAAAAAAAAGTGGGCAAGATTTTATTTATGCATTTCTTGAAGAAATAGTGGACTTTAAGTTGTTCAATTCGTTTCACAGGGAACTTTCCTCGCCTCATGTTTTTTTTTGTGAAGAGACAATCACAGTCACGCTAGTTCATCTTCAAAAGTCTGTATAAGCTTAAAATTATGTATGGTAGTTAGCTGATCTTTAGGGGCATAGTAAGGCCCCCTGCACAAAGTGCAAAGTCAAGCTCACGTTTTGTTTCTTTTTTTTTCTTAGTCTGAAAAGCAAAGGAAAAAGACACTCATATTGTACCTTGCGACAGGAGTGCCCTCGTTTTCTTGACCGCACTTTCCCACTGTGCTGGTGGAATCATAAAAGTTCCCTTTTATGCACGTAAAAAACTTTCAAAATTTAAGACGTGTTTTTTTTTCGTTTTTTTTAACGGCGCCGTAGTGATTTTGCATTTCGCTTGTTTGTTTTTATTGAACCTTAAAGGGGCCATGAAACAAATTTTGGGCTGGGATAAATGATTTTAAATTGGGACTTTACTAATCGCATATCGTTTAGTTGGCCAAACGAAAGAGGGAAGAAAGTCAACAGCCATCTTTTCGGTGCGAACATTTGAAAATATAGCGGACTATTTTGCACCTTCTTTCCTTCGAAAGCTCTCCACTTTTTCGCTATGATACATCCGCGGTTCCCAAAGCGCGTCAGCGGTGCCAACCTGACGTCAGCCGAGCCCAGCTCACGCATTGGACACGAGAACTGCGTCACTCGGACGTATGCGCTCGTCAACAATAAATTCGTCGACGAATATTCGGATTCGCGTTCGTGGCCACTGAGTGCCCTGACGGAACTTATCGTCACTGTAGAATGACAAGTTCTACGGTGTGCATAAAAAGCACAGTGGAAGCTAGGAGTCATCGCACCCGGTGCCGAAGAATGTCAAGACGACGCGATTTCACAATTCGCATTTGAGTTGAGGATTAAAGCTAATGAGGAAGAAGTAGAAAAATCGTTTCATGACCCCTTTAAGCGATCAATGAGCACACCTTTTGCCATAAGGAATTTTAGAATTTGCGGCATACGATTGCCCGGGCCGACCCGGGCCGGCACGGCCCGAAAAATGTTTAGTTCAAGCCCGGGCCCGGCCCGGGCCCGAGAAAATACCTGCTACCCGGCCCGAGCCCGGCCCGCGGGCCGGGCCGGGCTCGGGCTTTCGGGCTGGCCCGGGCCCGTGCAGTGCTCTAGTCCAAATAACGTTTCGGTTAATGCCCCCAAAGTCCGCAGGGACACTGAATGCTTGCTCACTATCGCTGCACCCTTCGCATTTTTGAAATATTCCTTTGTTTTCGTGGATTATAATTTCCGACAGCTTAAGGAACACTGGGTATTGCTTACTATGTTCACGCTTCCTGCTTCGGAATTCGTTCCGCGACGGTCTTGTCGGCAAATGTCGCAATCCCATAAGCTAAGGAGCGTCAATGAGGTGTTCGGAGCTTGCCATGCCCTGTATCTATCAACGTACAGCGTATAGCATGTGCAGACTCGAATAAACATTGTTCACACTATGGTGGGTGGTCTTGAGTAACAAGCGTGAGTAATATTTCTGAACAAGCCCATACGCTCCACGAGCATTCACACCCATGCTATTGTTCCAGGCTCTCAAAGCACTTGGAGGACGCCGACTACATGATTGACGGCGCCACACACCCCCGTTTCAAGTTGGCGTGGCTCGGGGACGAGCAGATGGAGCAGCAAAAGTGGCAGCTGGTCTGATGCCAGTACCATGCAGTCGTCGGCCAAGGTTAACAAATAGTTGGCCTTGGCCGACGCTGAAGTACAAGGAGCCCATGTCCTTCGGTAATGCCGATTGCGTTCACAGCCTGAAGCTAAGACGATGGAAGGGGCCCTAGCGACAAGGCGACGATGCGTGCCGGAGTGCACGTCTTTGGAGAAGCACCCATGAACTTAACCCTGAGCCAATTGGAAAGCCGTTTCACTCCCACCCTCAAATCATTGAATTGAGCCGAAAGTGTCACAGAACAAAAATGTTTTACTGTTCTTTTTATTTTTTTTTTTACAGGGTTTCTTGTGTTATCCCTAAGACGACTTGAAGGCGAACTCCCAAGCGCCGATGTAAACGTGATAGCGAAACTCCGAAGACAAAGCGCTCTCTGACGACGCACTTTTGGCGCCGTTTCATTGCTCACTCGGATCGTGGCGTCGGCTGTGGTCTCGATGATAGCGAACCTCCGAAGACAACGCGCTCTCTGAAGACGCACTTTTGGCGTCGTTTCATTGATACCTTTCGTATTGGTACCTTTCGTGTCGCCGACGTGTTTTCGCTCAAGGTCTTTGAAGGCCGACTGATTGATGAGACATGTAAGGCGTTTGCCTTACTAATTCGCAATAACTTTCAGCATAATAAATATTTCCGGAAAACATTTTGCTCATGTTTCTACGTTCGATAAGGCCAGTCTCAGCGCGAACCTGAAACCACTCCAAAGGACCGTTGGAGAAACCTTTTAGGAAGATTTACCAGAGCGCTGCCACCGGCTACCAGCGGCACATATCTGCCAAACCTCTGCAGTGCAGAAAGAGGTATGGGCACGAGCGCGTGGCTTTGGAAAGTGCCTCCTGTGCACGAGTTCTCGTACAAACAATAGCAATCTGCTGAGCTAGGCTCACGCGGCTGTGCCTTTTTCTTTACTGCAGGCATTTGTCCGATGGAGAGCTTCCGGTGCGCTGTACTCCGTTTCACTTTACATTTGGCCACATCCTTCACAACGAGCCTAGAAAGCCAATCATGCGCCGCCAAATGTGCATCGTCACTCCGCTCGTTCTTTTTGTGAGTTTGCTCTCACCGACTAAACCATTAAAACCTCTCTAAAATCTCTGCCTTTTCGTGCCTCAAATTACAGTTTACATTTGGACGTTTATTGACGGTAATCGACCAGCAGTCTGTAGTATTTTGCTGGGTACCATCACTTTCGCTAGTCAACAACAAACAAGAATGTTGTTTTTTGCGTTCCTTTTTTTTTTTTTTTGATGGACCTCTCAGTTTTGACTAACAAACAGACAGGCGAGAAGAAAGTAGCACCAACCCGCATTGACGCCGTGATAACATTGTATACCACGAGGGACTTTAGGCGCAATTATTTGCCGCTAACAGATTGACTGAGCCCGAGTTGGAAATAAAACGCTTACGTGGGTCTTGCATTAAATTCCCGTATCGCATCGTAGTAACGTCTTGAATGTATAGGCCTCGCTTCAACCACTCGGTGCACCTTCAACTTCGAACCCCAGCAAAGACAAGGCCGCCATTAAGACGGCGCAAATGCCATTCCTCAGATGAAGGTATCGGTCAAAATGGCTAGACTGAATATCGGAAAAAGTCTATTACGCACAGAAAGAGCTCTTCGGTCCTGCGCTTTTCTTTTGGGCGGGATCGGTCTAGGCGTTGGTAAAGAACACACAAAGACAACCATCACCGTGACGATGTCCTTTGACGCGGCTTGATTAGTTTTTTGTTTTTTTTTTTGATCCTATCTCCGGCTGCGTTCGGACTTCAAGGAAGCGGATTATAGACCGTTTTGTGTTACGGTTGCCACATGACGTACGTACTTCGGTTAGGCGATAAAAAAATAAATATTTTCAGCAGAAATATAATAAACAAGTAAAGCCACGAAAAAAAAAATAGACCCGTCGGCACGAACACCTTTAATTCTAGCGACTTCCAATAGGCAAATGAAGTGATCTGCTATTTTGCTCCAAATCAGCTGCTCCGAAGTCAACATGCCACGAGAAACAAAAGTGGTCTATATACCCTTTGCAAAAATCGCCTTCTGCGCGCTTCCATCTGAGTCAGCTGGGCTGTGGTAGGCCTTCTGAGCATGTGTTGTAGCTGTCTTGTGCGGTGCATGAGACGCTGCGCATGCGTCCACAGCTCCGTGACTCCGCATTTATCATCCGGGTGATAAGCCCTGGACAGGTGTATAGACCTTTCCAACGCTCGCGCTCTGGGCGCTGCCATCTTTGTCTACTGGCCTGTGGAACGCGTTCTGAGCGTGTGCAGTAGCCATCTTTTACGATGTGTTTCAACATCACAGCTGGCACGCAGTCGGAGCCGCTGCCTTGTCTACCGTAGAAAATGTTAGTAATCAGCTAAAACTTTCCATTGTTTTTTTAACAATACGTACATGAGCAAACGGTATTCTTCAAGCAGATTTTTTGTTGTTTCTTAGATCTGACATGTGTGCATTTTATTTACCACCTCTCCTCAAGCTATATAAGACACGAGAAACCGGGCTAAAGAGCGTTGGTTACGACTTATGAGAACCTCCGAACCGCTGACCAAAAATCTCAACATGTTCGTAGCGGTACTCTTTATACCGGTTGTAGCCGGGAACCTTTTTACGGAAAGCAGCCTTCATCGCTTTCCGGAAATAACTGAAAGAAGCGGATATACAAAAACCTACATAATATTTGACCCCTGCAATATAAACAAACGTAAGACCACTTTTTTTCTTAAACCACGTAGAACTAACACTGTGTAATAAGCAGCTCTACGGTTGTTCGTAGCGTCTCGTCGGGCATATTGACGCCGGTAGCACATATTATAACCCCGATATTGGCGTCAGATCGGAAAGATTATGCCAGTATCTAGGGGACTGTGAACGTTTTTATTTTTTATATAATGGTCGTTTTCGTTTTTGCAGTCGAGGATGGTGCTGTGTTCATACTCCCTTCATCCTCAAGCTGAGACTACAACCAAAGTTACAATCGCAAGCAAGAACGCGCTCCCGGCTTTGAGATATGCCTTTCTAGCGCGAGCACTCGGGAAGAACCTTTCAAATCCACGGTTTCGTGCTCTTATGCTTCCGGCACAGGCTGCAGTCTCCGCTAAAGGGTGAACGGAATATATACACCATTCACACTTAAAGGGGCGATGCAACAATTTTTGTACTTTGCGCAAATACCGCTTAGAACGGATCCCTGACGTTAATGACCTATGAAACACGCGTTCGTTTTTCACCCCACGCAATAGAAGTCCCGGAAAAAAATTCAAGAAAAACGAGCAGCGTTCACCCCCTCAACTCGCAGCCAGAAGAAGCGGCCACGTGATCTGGAGCCGATTATATGCCGCCAATGTTGATCGTATCCACGCGCTGGGGTTGGCAAAGTACAGGACACGCGCTGAGTTCCAGACATTGTTATAGCTCGGCTATTGTCGTCGTTGCAGCGATTGGACACGGACCCCCTACCCGAATGCTTCTCGAGCTATAGTATGTTACAAGTAGCGGCAAATGCCCCTCAAAGAGAATCATATATCTCTCCGCCACCTCCGCATCCAGTAGCGTCCCATCGTTTCCGTGACGTTGCGGCCAACGCGCGAGGAGGGTCGTGCTTTCTGTACATATTTGCTTTATCTCTCGACTTTGACTTAGCACTGTGGAAGCCACGAGAGTCTTCCCCCTTCCGATGGAAACAAAGACGACTTTCGGGAATTAGCTTCCCCCTCCGATTGATACAAAGGCTGCTTTCAGGGGCTCGGTTCCTTCTCCGATGAATAGAAAGGTCGCTTTCTTAAAAAGTGGGGGTCGGAGACCAGTTGGCACCACTCTGTGGCCATTATCTATCCATTGAAGCGGAACAAGGAGCGTTTCCAGTGAACGCTTCTTTCGATTGCGGAGGGATTTGAAACCGGCGCACCACGCTTGTGGAAGGAGCTTCTCCTACCTTCTTAACTTGTAACCGACTATAGTAATTATCACGAGCCCAAATCGAGTGCCCACGCAATGCTCGGGTCCAATCTATGAACCGCATTCAAATATCGTCATATGGGTGTACTGCGATCCCCACGTTACGTCATCAAATTTTGCAAAGGAGAGATTGAATGAAAATGATCGCTTTTGTCCTTGAAATTACACCGCAACAAAGAAGTTTCTTGGCCAGTGGCGTTGCGTGCGAGTATCCTTGAGTCCCACTAGTGCCAGTAAGCTCGTGTAAAGTGAAAAACATTCAAATTGAATATCGTTGCACCGCTCCTTTAAGCTGAGACTAGAAGCTTGGCCTTCAGCGCTATCTCGCTGGCCTCCGCAGTGCTTTGGTTGCGCGTGTCTGCGTGTTCACACTTCTGTTAGCAAGGGCAGAAAGCTCGCGCTGAAGGCGGAGCTTCTAGCCTCCGCTTAAGCGTCTACCATATTTGCGGTTTCTACGCCTCATGTGGTTCGGGCAACCATGCGGGCACGGACAGAGTAACTAAATATCAGTGCCTCATATTTTAACCGGACGATGCAGAAGCCTTCTCCACCTATATGAGGGCACCCCGTGGAACTGAACGCGCGCGGCATGTGACGACATCGTGACGTTGTTGGTCCTGGTCGGCTCCTGCCTTACGACTGGTCAGAGCCGCTAAAAGTTTTTTCTTTGTCAAAATACAAAACATAAGTGGCGCGAACCGTTTCAAGTATTTAAGAAAGTAGTTTTTGTTCAGTATTTTAGATAAAAAAAGAAAGAAATGCAGTTTAGAAAGTACGGAAACAAGAAATGACCCGTCGACATACCCGCCACCAAGCGGTGAAAGAGGCAGCGCAGGCGCCCGTCGTATGATTCCGAAGCACGCTCGCTTCGGGATATCAGAGGCCATGCCCCTTGGATCCTAGCAGACGACTTACGACGCCGGCGGCACATTTTCTAAGAAGCGAAAGTACGAATTTGTTTCCCCGCGAGAGCACGATGAGTGTCTGTTGTGACGCAGCGTAGGCGAAGAAGTCACGTAAAGTTCATACGCACATTCGCGTTTGAACGCGTTTGAGTGCGTTGCGGAATCCTTGCGGCCAGGAGCGGTCGCTGGCGGTGTGACGCGCACCTTCCCGCAACGCTCGGTAGAGCGACACAAGCGAGTAGAGACTCGCTCAACTTTCCGAAGCGTTGCGGTGCGTCCGACCAATCAGAAGCCGAGAGAGGAGAGGAGGCTGACGTGACCGCTCGCGCCACTCGGCCGACTCGGCGAGACGTATCCGGTTTTCCGCTCGCACTGCTTGCTTTTTCGTTTTGGAGAGCGGTGGGGACTGATTCTCCAAGGCTGCGATGTTCAAGTTCGACAAAATGTCGGGGAAGCCAGCGGGATCATTCCAAGATCGAACACTTCGACGCTGTCGCTGGACGCCGCCATGTTGCCGTGGATTTTGCTTACTATTGGTGAGCCGCTAGCGACGATAGCGCCTTCTTATTGGCTCTTCACTGCGGTTGACTGCGTGTCAGCGCAACTGTGGGTACAAGCATGGCGCAAGCGCTCTTTGCCACGCAACGCGTCCGCTTGCCGCTACGGAACGCAGCGTGCTCAAACTCAGTTCTGCGTATGGACCTTGAGAGTCCCAAACTCAACTCGTTTTTATTTCCTAGTTCTGCCCGTTCCCGGGCAGCTATCTCTCTTCGGCCTTACCTCCTTTCCCTGTCCTCCACTCCCTCCCCACATTCCTCAGCCACCGCGGTCTACGGGCAAGGGAATCCTCCGGCGAGAGAAAAGGGGGGACAGAGGAACAAGAACGTCATGAAGGAGGTTATTTTTTTTGGCTTGTTTTTGTCATTTTATTGCGCCTATACCTTTTAAAATAAAGCGAATTTCGAGAAATTGAAAGGTTTACTGAGTTACTACGTTCAATGCGCTCAAGTGTATGCAAATTAAAAACCAGTCAAAACTCGTTGCAGTGTGAACGGCGTATAGACCGTTTTAATACTCTCCTTCTGTGCGCTGCCATCGTTTTTTATTGGGCTGTGGAACGCAGTAGCCATCTTCCACGATATAGAAAGCATGTTTTAATATCACAGCTGGTGCGCACCCGGATCGTTGCCTTCTCTAACGTAAAAACGGTTAGTGATCTGCTAAAACCCTTCATTGTGTCTTAACATGACGTACACCATTAAAGGGGCCCTACAATCCTATTTAAGCGTCTACTTTTTTTGCGGTTTCCACGTCTCTTGGGGTTCGGGCAAGCCAGCGGGCACGGAGGGTGTAACTAAGTATCAGTGCGTCATATTTTAACCGGACGACGCGGAAACCTCCTCCACCTACGGGGGCGACCCGCGGTGCCGAAAGCACGCGATATGTGACGTCTTTGGTCCTGGGCTTACTACTGGGCAAAGCTTCTTTTTAGTCGAAATACAAATTATGTTTAGTAGTTATTTTGTGTATTTTTTGCCTTTTTATTTGCTTTGTGCCGTTTGCTGTGCCCCACTCCTCTCTGTAATGCCTTCGGGGCCTGAGAGACATGATAAATAAAATGAAATGAAAAACGTTCTGCCTTTCCACTCGTGAAGAAGGAAGACCAGTGGAGCTGTACTCGATACACTGCCGCAACGCGCACGCGCCCGTTTCCCGCTTCTTCTCGTCCGACACGCCGCCGATCGTGGATACGTCTTGGACGAACCAGAGTCGGTCGCACACGGCGCACATGACGCCAAACGGGTAATCCACGAACTCCCTCCGGGACCTCGCCGTCGCGTCCGGAAACTGTTCAGCCGGCGAGGAGTGCAGTCATCGCCGGGCCTCGCGCTTGCGCTTGGCCTCCATGGCACGTTCGTCGTCCGTGGCGTTGGCCCGCCGGCGCCCTTTACATCGCTGGTTCCAGTGGCGTACCAACTTGTTTTTGAGGGGGGGGGGGCAAACCAGCACCTCCCCCCCCAGGATCGGGGGGTGCTGCCCTTGGTATCCCTTGGGCGCCGCCGGCCAGTGTTTGCCCTGCCCAGTGTCGGCTGTTTCAGGGGGAGGGGGGGGGGAAACACATGCCTTGCCCCCCCCCCCCCCCTCTGAGAACTGGGGGGGGGGGGGGGGGCAGGCGCCTCTCTTGCCGCCCCGGTTGGTACGCTCATGGCTGGTTCTGTTCTCGGCGGAGGCTTTCCAGGAGAGCTATATGCTCTTCTTTGGCAAGGGAATCTGAAGCGCTCGACGCAGTGGAAGTCGAGGCGACAGCGGCTTTGCGGCGGTTGCGGACCTATTCGCGCTGCAGCGTATACGTCGTCGCTCCTTCCGCAGCCAGTCTTCTTTTCCCGAAAGGGCGCGCGGCCGACCCATCCTAAGTCCCAACCGAAACTGATAAGAGCGTAGGAAACAGCGCGCGAAACAGACGAGGACGAAGTAACACACGTGGCGAGCGCTGCGCTCGTTACGCGTGCTTCTTCTCTGTCGTCGTCTTTTTTTCGCGCTGTTTCCTACGGTGAATTCCCACCGACGTGCTCAAATATCCCTTGATTGATTGATTGAAACGTTTTTTATTAGCAGAAAATGAAATAACCGCCGTGCCGCTTGAAGTGTATTCATCTGGAACGGTGGCTTAGGGAGGGAAGATAGGACCAAAGAGGACAGAGAGAAAGGTTAAGGAAGGAAAGATAATTATATGTACAGGGGAAGGTTCGCTGTGCGCACAAAGGCAAGCAGCGAGTCGAGAATGTGTTTCCGGTGGTCGGGGGCTTTGTGGAGTGTGGGCATGTCCATTCTGCGTAACTTGTGGGGCGATAGCTCGCCGGGACTAGATTGAGGTGTGCAGCCCAGTGCATGGAGTGCTTGGGACAGTCCCATATAATGTGAGGGCACTTCGCCGGCACTTTGCACTGGGGGCAGAGTGGGCTAGGGCCAACATCATCTTCGGAAATAGGGCGGTAAAATCTGGCCCTCCACACTGGTGTCAGTGCCGTTTGTGTATGAAGCTTACGGAGGCAGATCCTCTCCCATCTATTGTATCCAGACGGGAGGGGACATTCCTCCTGAGGAAGGAGAGCAGCAAGTCGCGCCTTTCTGGCGAGACGAGCGGCCTCCCTGCGCTCCAATGGGTCCATGGGAACTTGGGCTGGATTGGGATCGGAAGGGCGGACACAGCCTTGTGAGGGTTCAAAGGTAAGTAATAAATCCCTCGCGGCTGTGTTCGCCTTCTCGTTACCCGGAATGTCGGCGTGGCCGGGTATCCACGTTATTGTTATGTGGCCCCCATTGGAGCGGAATAATTTACATACGGATCGGAGCTCCCGGACGGTTCCGTTGCGGCTGGTCAGACAGGTGCACTCTCTCACTGCCTCCTGTGAGTCTGTGAATATGTGCATACGCCTACCGTGGTGATGTGAGTGTGACTGAATGGCCCACAGAATTGCTTGGAGCTCTGCAGTTTTGGAACTTGGTGTGTACGGTGCAATTTTGCTGCATGTTTGCCGGGTGGTGTGTGAGTAATAGGCAACAGTGGTTTCTCCGTCATCCGCTCGGGCAGCATCAGTGTAAATTAGTAAATTTTGTTTGTCCGCTTCCAGTATGGTAAGGGCTTTGATGTGCCGAGTTGCAGCCGCCCGCTTTCGATTGACAGGACTCGGGCCGTGTGACTGTGGGAGTGGTTTTAGGTTTACAATTAGCGTGTCTTCCCACGGAGGGTTAGGAGGGGCGTTGCTGGGGACTTGGAATACGGGATCTCCCAGGTGACTCAGTATAAGCCGGCCGGCCTGGGTTCCTTGAAGACGGAGTTTCTGACTGATGAGCATTTCAGCGGCAATCTCTCTAATGGAGTTGAGCTGTGCTGCCGAGTGGAGTTGGGCCACGGGGGTGATTTTGGGCAAGCCAGTGATGACCCTCATGGCTGCGTGATTAAGAGTTTCAAGTGTACGCTCCTGCGTACGAGTCAATTGGAGATAGTTGTACCCGTACACAGCCTTAGAAATAAGGAGTGAACGGATCAACTGACGCAGAAGCTTTTCCTGAGCACCCCAGGTTTTGCCTGTGGTACGACGGATAATGTATAGGCCGTGCTTCCAATGGGCTTTAATGGAGCGCACCCAGCTCTGGGCCCCTCCATTTTGATCAATGGTGAGGCCCAGGATGGTGAGGCTGGGCTGCTGTTCGAGTGTAATTCCGTGAAGATAAAGCTTGAATAGGTCGCTGTAGTTTTTACGTCGCCCTTGGCGACGGGCTACGATCATGTAATTAGTTTTAGTGGGGGACAGAGCCATGCCGTTGTCCTCGAGGAACTGTGAGGTCACGTCCAGGGCATGTTGAAGTGTATTCTGTTGTGTAGCTAGTGGGGCGCCGGCCGTCCAGAAAGTGATATCGTCAGCGTATATTGTAAAACCGAGGCCTCCCACTTCGTCAAGTCGGAAGGCAAGCTCGGCCATAGAAATATTAAAGAGGGTGGGCGAGAGAACTGCCCCTTGAGGCACTCCCGTTGCATTGTGTGTGATGGGCCCTGAGGTGGCGCCTACCATGACTTGAAATTGGCGGTCTTTTAAGAATGACTTCACGAAATTTAGAATGCGACCGGTGAAGCCGAGGCGTTCAGCGGCGCGGATTACGGTGTGATGAGGAATTGTGTCGAATGCTTTCTGCACGTCGGCCGCGACGATCGTGCGGGGACCGGAAGTAAGGGGTGCGATAATGTCGTGATGTATGAGCGCGAGACTATCTTGCGTGGAGAGGTTAGGTCGGAATCCGGTTTGCATAGGATGCAATTTGTTGTGAGTCTCTAAAATCCACGTGATTCGAGTGAGGACCATGCGTTCCATCACCTTACAAAGGTTAGATGTTAATGAGATGGGACGCAGATTTTTGATGTTAGTAAGCGACTTGACCGGTTTGGGGATTGGTATGACGGTCGAGAGCTTCCAATCGTTGGGGAGCAGCCCTGTTTGCCACACGTCATTAAATCAGTTCAGCAGATCCTGCATATCAACCTCCGGGAGATTCCGTAAAGCATTGATGGTTATGCGGTCAGGGCCAGGGGCGGTATTGCACTTGGCCGTGTTCAGTGCAAACTGAACTTTGAATTGGGCCTCATATTTCTATTTTTTATGAAAAAACTACGCAACTCTATAGGGAAAGAATTTTTTTGTAATGTCCTGATATGCCATTTTAACGCCTAGCATGAAAAAAAATTTTTTTTTGTTGGCGTGTCAGAGGCTTTTTAAGCGATGAAAAACAAATAAAAGAAACCTTGTCTGCTTGGATCGCTCGTGGAGGTGCAGAGAATAACAAAAATATAAAAAAAATATTACACGCGCTCGCGGTAAGCACGAGGAGGGATACAACTCGCGTGACTTCCGGCGATGCCTCCCTTCTGACCGCCCCGACACCTTGCGGTACACTGTTACGTCACAGTGCACGGCGGGAACTTTGAATTAGGCCTCATATTTCTATTTTTTATAAAAAAAAACTACGCAACTCTATAGTGAAACAATTTTTTTGTAATGTCCTGATATGCCATTTTAACGCCTAGCATGAAAAAAAAACATTTTTTTTTTGGCGTGTCAGAGGCCCTTTAAAGGGATACTGAACCAAAGAATTTATTGTCCATAATAAGTGGCGCACGTTCTTTCCACGAGCCAGCAGCCGCCGGTGTGCGCAAGCAAACGCAAGTGAAATGCATGGGCTTCGCGCCAAAGGAGAATAAAGACAGGCTTTTCATCTCTACAAGTGAAAGCTACGTGCTTGTTAGATCAATTGATCGCTTACCTTTAACACCAGACACCACTGTGGAGATAAAAGAACTTGCCTTTATTCTCCTTTGGCCCGAAGCCCATACATTTCACTGTCAAAATAGTGTCGTTTAACTTTATTTAGTTTCCTCTCATCCACCATAGCGATCCCGAGCGCTCGCGTCTGCCAAATCAGCGCATAGTTTGCTGTGTGCTTGCCACGGGACCTTGTTCCGCCTACAGACGACGCTTCACTTTTTCTCTTAGGCACCCGTTTCCAGCTTGAGCGGCGTCGGCGTCGCCTTCGGCATCGCCGTCAACATCGGCGTAACCGTAACGCGTTTGCGTAACGCGTCGGTGTGAGGCGTTGGCGTCGCCGTAACCGTAAAGGTACATTTATACTCCAACGTAACGTCGTCGGGCGCCGCGTAGCGCAGCGCGCGCAGGTACTTATTGGTTGCAGATATCGAGTTCCTGGTTGCCGGCCAATAAAAGGCGCGCGTTCTGCGCTACGCTGCGTTCAGTGCGCTCAACGTCGGAGTATAAACAGCCCTTAACGCGTTTGCGTAACGCGTCGGCGTGACGCGTTGGCGTCGCCATAATCGTAAGGCGTTTGCGTAAAGCGTCGGTGTTGCCGTAATCGTAACGCCTCGGCGGAACGCGTCGGCGTCGCCGTCGGTGTCGGGAGGGAGAAGGGGCAGGGGGAGGGAGAAGAGGAGGAGGGGGAGGGAGGAGGAGAGGAGGGTTAGGATGGAGCAACACCTCCTAGAAGAGAAGGCCAGAGCGCTCCGAGTCGTTACGTCACAATGGCGGAGGAAGGAAGTCCATCGCGCAACTACGTGAGAAAAAGTTCTGGGCATCGACGTGAAAAAAACGTTTCTTTCGAGCGGCGCGGGGTATTTGTGAGCGTTTATCCGACATTAATATATGTTTTAAAAAGCGCAGTATTGTATAATTTATTATATATATAATATAAACATAATATACAACACTCTACCAAGGTTGAAAGTACCAATATTTATATTTATGACTATCCCCGTAACCGCGGGACTACGTGCAATCCCGCCGATCCCCACACTTTTCCGAATGAACCGGTCCGCTGGGACGTTTTCTTCCCTCGTACGGGCTCCGCTTTTGGTAATTTACGT
>JABSTQ010000630.1:0-42035 GCA_013358835.2 Ixodes persulcatus
TGCAAGCAAAAACATCTAAAAATGTAGGCCTAATCACAAATTTAAAAGTTTACTTCCTACTCGAATTAAATTAAATATGTATAATACGTTAATTTGTTCTCACTTAAATACTGTAACCTGATATGGGGCACCGCAACAAAAAGTAATCCAAATAAGTTGCATCTATTACAAAAGAAGGCAGTACGTGCAATTTCAGGAACTCCATTTCTTCATCATACTCAATCCACTATTTAAATCCCTAAATGTAAACCCGTCGAGCAAATGTATGCTTACAAGCTTCTGTCAACGTATCACAGGGCTGTATCAGTACAGTAATTTTCATTTTATTAAACTAGCCAACCTGAAACATCGCATCATCCTACGCAACCTAAGACAAAATGAGCCTTGGATGATTCGCCCAACGCGTACAATTACCTAAATCAGACGCTCATTTCAGACTGTCCACCATGTTAAATATTTTGTCTAAAAAGGGTCGAATTTAGAATCCCTATCACTTAGGGAATTAAAAGAACTTACTTTTTCTATGCGATTTTTGAATACTGCTGATATTTTTGTTATGAATAGTGTGTATTATTTTATGTACGATTGTATGATCGCTTTAATTAGTCGTGTTTTACTGGCCTGTGTATTTTCATTTATATGTTTGCATCAAATCTTAGTATTGTATACATCAGGCTTTTGCATTGGTTTGTACTCGTCTCTGTACACTGTGTAGTTGCAGTCCAAACTTAGTTTTTTAATTGTGTTTATAACTGTCGCGAACTGCACGGGGCTGGGACCTTTGTCAAGCTGCTCTTTGGCAGCTTTTTGTCCGAGTCCCTGTTGTCATGTAAAATGTGACAACAAATAAACTTGATTTGATTTTATTTGATTTGAACTCGATGTAGTTTATTTTTATTTGAGCAAGGCCTTTGAGCTAGTTGATCACAAAATCTTGCTGGCTAAGCTTTCTCACTATGATGTTGGGAGGGAATAGTTTAAATGGTTTAAGAGTTATAGATTCCACAGGAAAGGTTTTGTCCGAGTTAATCATACTGCCTCCAGGCCCTACAAAACAAACTTCGGGGTGCCCCAGGGATCTGTTTTAGGCCCTCTCTCATTCCCTATCCCTGTGAACGATGTCTCTTTAGTTATTTCAAATTCGTCATTCCTGCAGTATGCGGAAGATATAAAAATATACCGAGATATTCGAACTACTAACGACTGCGCAAGGCTACAGACCGACGTCAACTCATTCAACGCTTGGTGCGAGGAAAACAAGCATCGTCTTAATGGTTCAAAAGCAAAAGTAATGACATTTTCACGCAAAATGCAAAACGTATGCTTCCCTTATCGCATCGACCGAGAATTATTGTCCCGTATAAAAGAAATAAAGGATCTCGGTGTTGTTTTTGATCATACCTGCGTTTTGATGTTCATGTGGGGAACATGATTAGTGCATCCTTGCGAGCTTTGGGAGTTGGGTGTCGCGTGACTAGAGAATTCACCAATCCATGTACTTTTATTACCCTTTACGGTTCACTCTGCCGTTCTCAGCTAGAATATGCGTCGGTAGTGTGAATAGCCTCTGTGAAACGAATTCACTCAGAATAGAACGTATACTACAAAAACTTGTATATATTTTTAAACACCGCTCTTTGACAAGTGATGGGCATTCGTTGAATTACGAGGCTCTGCTGAAAGGTATAAACTACTTGGTCTGTATCATCGCCTAGAGAAGGCGGACTTGTTATTTTGTTTAAGACCCTGCACGGGTCCATTGATTTTCCGGGTCTTGTATCGGAGTTGCGCTTCAGGGTACCTAGAGTGGCTACGAGGCTTAATTTTCCATTTTATATACCCGTAATTTTTCGTACTGTATGCCCGATCCCCAGGTATTGGAAAGTTACAACGGGTACGCGGAAAAACTTTATTTTCGATTCTAGCTCGAACAAGTTCGGTCATTCGGTTGAAAGTATATGTTCGAGCTAATGCTGTGCTAAAAAGTATTTTTTTCTTGTCAAGCGATTAATGCTTCGTTGCTTTAAAGGACATTTAGCTGTCAAATGCCAACGCGCTAATCTTTTCTCTTTCTATGCGCGATGAAATGTATTGCTTATGTGTTCTTGTCTAGTTGTAAGTTTTTTTTTTACGTTTTACTCGTCTTAATGTGTGTATGTGCAGCATATGTGTTTCATTTTCAGTAAGTGTTTGAATATGTCGGTGTGCCAGCACCAAGACCTTATGGTTGTTCCTGGGCACAAAATAAATAATGATTGATTGATCGATTAATTGATCGATTATTATCATTAATATTATTATTGTCATCATGGCCGACTGTTCAGAACTGCTCTCAAAAATATCTTTACGAGTTCCTCGGACAGCGACAGGTTTGACAACGTCTTTTTACTTTCCTTGAACGTTAAATATCCTGGACCCCATGTTCCGTATGTGTTGGGCATATAATAGCATTGCAAGTCATCTTGATATTTTTTGTGTGACTGAATTTGTCAGATCTCTCAGAGTCTTGATAGAGTCTAGCTGAACCTGTCGTGATTGTGATTTTATTATTTATTATTTTAATAAGGTATATTCGTTTTTGAGGCACTCTTCTACCCTGCGTTTGGACCCTGTGTTCCGTTCTTTGCTTGTTGTGCGAGTCGTATCTTAGTGTCAGCATGCGTTAATGTATCATGTCTTTTACTCAATGCTTTCATTTTTTTTTCGCTTTTATTGTATTGTGTTAGTTTTAGTGGGCCAGTACCAAGACCGCATGGTCGTTCCTGGACACATAATAAAAATTATTCTTTATTCTTTATTCTTGATTTTTGATCCCACAGGGGGGCAATTTCGGTTTTCGCCCGCAAATCGAAAATTCGTATTGTAGCATAAATATTGGGCTAGTTTTTTTTTGTTTTGTTTTTTTTCGACAAACATTCATTTTGAGAAATGCCTGTCCTAAGCAGGTTGAAAAAAAATCCCTTTTTCCCCCTAGGTTTAGTTTTTTTTTCTTTTTTTTTGCATTTGGTGTTTGAAATTTAGGACGCGTCCGTTTCGTTGGGCCGTTTATTTCGTAGGATGTGTCTCGTGGCCCTTCCTTAAAGGGGTACGGAAACGAAATGGCGTGAGCGGAGAACTCTCTGCACCTCGCTCCAAATCGGCCAGTGGGAAGCGCAATGCGTATCGCGCTCGTGACGTCATTTGTTCATGCATGGTCAAGGGTACTGTAGATGCGCGCCTTGCTGCTTGGCGGCGTCAACGCGTGACCATTTCGCCTAGTGGTATTATCCGTGTGCGAGAGCTCGAGGTCGCTGCTTTTGAAGCGTCTTCCGCAGAACGAGCGCTCGCGCTAGAAATGCATGTCTCAAAGCCAGCAGCGCTGGCTAGCTCTTGCTAATAGCTTTGGCTGTAGTCTCAGCTTATGGGTGAACGGAATATAAACGCGTTAACGTTCTCCACCAAGTCGCATCCAGGACTAAGTAACTCCAAGCGAGAGCCATACTGCCGCGAAATGGCGCTGCTTAGAACTCATGACGTCGCGGTATTCCAACGGAGCTTCACAGACAGCCACCAGACGCAATTTTGAAATCTCTTCCTTCGTTTTAAAATTAGTTTTTTTTTTCCTTTGTTTCAAGCTCAGAAACACTAATCTAGGCGGCCGGCACAACATAGATAACATAAAAAAAAAGTGCAAGGCATTTCGTTTTTGTATTCCTTTAACATTTGAAGCCTAAACCTGAGGCGTCCGTTTCGTAGGGCAAGTTTGATTAATGAATTACAGGAATAAATAAAACAAACAACATTTCGGTATAACGTGGCCTCTCTAAATCCAATAGAAACATGTATATAATATAGTACATCCGAATTAGACCTCCGTGTTTGCACTTTTCTTTATTGGGAAGACTGCGGGACGGCCCTGAATTTCCGCGTCCAAAATTAACGTGTTTCTAAGAGAAGAAAAAAAAAGTGTGGTTGATCGTATATTAATCTTTCCTATTTTCAAAATATTTTTAGTGTAAATATTTAAAAATACAACTCGCCCGCACAAGTATATAGTCACGCAATATTTTATTTACTTAGTCTATTTATTAATTTAAGATTGAAGACCCCCAACGGGGAAGGCATTACGCAATTAAAGGGAAACTGAAGCTGTCCACTATATGAAAAAAACAACAACAGAAAATGAAAGCCGTAACGCCGAATTAGAGCGCAGCTCTTGAGGAGGAGGAGGGAAGGGTACAGAGGGGAGGCTATACACCTCCTCCCTCCTCTTCACCTCCTCATCCTGCCTGCTACTCCTCTTTCCGAGCGGCGTCGCCGTCGCCGTCGCCGTCGGCGTAACCGTGAGGTCACGTGACCCTCGTGACCTCACGGGGGTCACGTGACGTCACCGGGGTCACGTGATCTCACGGGGGTCACGTGGCCTCACGGTTACGCCGACGCCTCTCGAGCCGGAAACGGGCGCCTAAGAGCTGCGCTCTAAAAAAAGAAAAAAAAACAACACTGAAATCGCCCTCATTTCGCCTCCAGGATCACGAATATGAAAATTATATTTTAGATTGATGTGCCAAGCAGCCACGACAGCATTTTCGAAATAGCCCTGAAGTCCCTCCTTCCCGGAGCGTTCGTTGGGAAGAGGGAATGGTGTCGTGTTATGCAGATATCTCAACATTCCCGCGCCTTTTACCCGAGTAGTCAAAAGCTGTGCACGCGTTCCCGCAAGCGGCACGCGCAAGGCATTTGAAACCTCTGGATGTGACTCTACACCCACGCTCTAAAAGAAAACAAAAATGTTCTTGAAAGCTTTTTTTTGACGCCCCAAGAACTCTTTTCAGCTCGTGAAGTACATGTTCGCCTCACGCACTATCGCTCCCTGGCGCACTCGAAAGACAATTGGTATAGGAGGAACTCTTTCGCACCAAAAAAGGGGCTTAAAAGAACCCCTTAAACATTTTTTCACAAGTAAACTTATGTTCGGGGGTTCTTAAAAGACCTTTTTAGGGTGAAAAATATGGGCAAGCCGAAGAACCCATAAGAGTTCTTTTACGACCAGATTTGTTTTATTTCACAATACTGCCAGCCCCTTCAAGGGCCAAGGCAGGAGGGGGTAATACAAACACGGAAATCAAATACAACACTGCTTTCAAATATAACATTCAGAGCAATCTCCAGGATCCGCACCACCAAAATATACACCTCAAGCACCGCTTTGAAAATCAACCTTTGGGAACCTCACCGCAGAAATATACATTCACACATACACCCACAAGAAGGGTCACACTTACAGGTCAAACAATACGCTTATGGCATTCTCGAATTCAGAAAGGGATTCCAGTGCGACGACACTAGCAGGAAGTTTATTCCACAACTCTACCGCCTGAACAAAAAATGACTGTTTAAAAATATTTATACGGGCATCAATGGCGGTTAAAACTTTCGGGTGGTGCAGGCGATCTAGCCGGTAGCTTTTCGGCTTCACATATTTGGATTTATCAATTCTAATAATATTGTTGTATATTTGAAAAAAACAATTTCAGGCGCTGGAACATTCTTCGGTTTTTTAGTGGCTGCAAACCAGCCTGTCGTTTCAGCGTCGTAACAGATGTAGTACTCCTAAAGTCAGAAAAGATTGAGCGCACTGCCAGTGACTGTACGTTTTCAAGCTCCCTTGAAAGTGTGACCTGCCAGGGATCCCAGACTTCGGATGCGTACTCTAAGGTCGGTCTTACTAGAGCTTTATACGCAAGAGTCTTAACCGAAGGAGGTGTCCTAAACAGTCTTCTTCTCAGATACCAGAGTTTTTTAATTGCCTTGTTTTTTATATAGTCCACATGTTTGTTCCATTTTAGGTCACTCGTGATAATCACGCCCAAGTACTTGTAGCTATCAACTTTGGAAAGCTTAACTGCATCAAGCTCATAATCAAAACACAATGCATTCTTTTTTGTTGTAATATGCATGTATTTAGTTTTTCCGGTATTGATTTTCATGTTATTGCAGTTGCTCGTTGTTTGTTTCTTCTCGCGTTTAGCGATACGTTCGGGTCAAATTCTCGTAAGATTCGAATTCACGGGACAAAAATATCTAAAAAATTCACCTCTAACTGTTTTTTTTTTTAAGAACCTCTTCAGCTTCCCTTTAGGCATATGTGCGTTATTTTACAGGCGATCGCAATTGCGTCAGTAATCTCGGACAGAATTTGCATACACATCGGCGGCAAATTTCGGGTAAACATTTCAGCTGATGATATAATTACCTGCTGAACTGACTGCGGAGGGTAAGTTTAATTTTTCCGTGTTATGTAGTCTTCTGTGGTGTGTGAAACTGTAGGGCCGAAATAATTGTTATACTTATTTTAAGCCGTAAAGTAACCAACACCTCACCAGCATCAAGTTAAAAGTGCCTAAAACGAACTACTTTAATATTAAAAAATAATTTAACACGCAAGCTTCCAGTAAAGCAGCATCGCCTAGCGATATGCTTTCAAGGAAAGCTACCCTGGACTCACAGTACCCTTTTCTGCCAAAGTCACTTTTAGACTCTAACTTTTCTTTAGGCAGTTTCATCCAACGTATTTTAAGATGACTTTAATGTTTTCCTTTTTTCAATCTTTGAGGTTGCAGATAGGCGCCGAAAAACACGAGGACAAGAAGAGACGTAAACACTGCCGCCAGTGTTTACGTCTTTTCTTGTCCTTGTGGTTTTTCGGCGCCTATCTACGATCATGAGCCAACTGGCCAAAATTGTCATATTAATTAAAGCAACTTAGAGGTTGCTTTGTGATAACTTACACGTAGGTAAATGTTTGCGCACACTATTATCCCTCCTTTAAAGGACGCTAAGTTAACTGTGAGATCGCCGTTTTATGGCTTCTATGCACGCTGACCATCATTGAAAAATCACAATTACAACCATGCGTGACCTTTTTTCTGTATTAAAACCACGACAAAACATCGCGGTACGTCCTTTGTTTCTGAGGCACATCTGAGAAAAAGGACGTAGCACGATGTTTTCTTTCGATTCTAATAGGAAATATAGGCTTCGCATAACTCTGTAATTGTAGATTTTTTAGGGCGCTGAGAAAGCACCACCTTGAAAATAAAGCCTGCTCATGACGTCATGGTTGGTGGCTTTCCGACCCGCCCCAAGTGGCCAACTAATGAAGCTCGACTAGAGTCGCCGTAAAGAGGCAGACGCGTCCATCTAGGCGACGCCGCGCACTAGATGCATTGGCTCACGACTAGGGGTGTCGCGAACTTTTGTCGAACCGGATTTTTAGGTCGAACTTTGGGGGTTCGACTGGGTCGAACCGGTTCGACGAACCTTCGAACTTTTAATCAGATTCGACCGGTTCGACTATGTGGACAGTGTGGCCGGACCTTGATACAAGCATGTCTAGGTTTGGAGAATTGGTTCTTTATTCAAAGGGTTATTTTAATTGTATGAACAGTTGCAATTAAAAGAAACTAATTCTAATCACTGAAGAAGTTAATACGTTAATTTTTGTACGGAATTAACTTAAATACCCAATCCGTTCTACCCTTAATTCATCCCTTAGCCATCACCATCCAATCCGAAGCCAACTGGCCAGCCTGTCGCGCATGCGCATAGCAGTCGACCCTGGGTCGAACCTTTGTCAAACTTTTCACAAGTTCGAAAAAGTCGAACATGGTCGACCTTGACCTCGACTGGTTCGCGACACCCCTACTCAGGACACGGAGTCTGAATAATAGAAAGAATGGATGGATAAATCCTAACGGCTGTACCCTTTATAACGGGCGGTAGCTTGCACCACCTAGTCTAGAGTTTTAAAACCAAAGGTACGATTCTTCCCATCGCCCTTTGAAGCTAAATTGCCCCCCCCCCCCCCATCTGCAATTTCGTAACTATCACCAGGCGGTGTGGGATATCACCAGGATGACCTTTGAGGGATCGGGCAAAAAAACTGAAAACATCACCCCCGCTTCTTTCCCCACCGGCGACGAAGTCGCCAGTTTTCCTCTGGCCTAACCCAGTCGGCGTTACTCAGCAGCGGGCCCACTGGGAGACAGGGTTGAGACTTTGGGCCGGAGCCACGTGGTCCTTCGCTGCATGTTTCAAGAGAAAAGGGACGTATTCCAGGAACTATTAACCAAACTGCGGGACTAATTAGCACATGTGCGTGTGTATGTGAGCACTGGCGTATAGGCGAGTTGGGAGGGGCGGACTTGAAGAACTTCTTCGGGGATATGCGGTGACCCAGCCATAACACCGACACATTGAAGTGCATCCAATTGATATTTTCTACTGGGAGGATGAAACGCGAAGGATGTAACGAGAACGGACCAAATGCGGCGGGCCCAACCGAGAAGGACGTTTTGAGAATGGTCCTTTTGAGAAAGTCCAAACGAGAAGGTCGAAACGAGAATGGGCCCAAATGATAACGACCCACGCAGCTAGCTTCAGGTCTACCCACCAATCATTCCAATCGGAGCTCGGCGTTCTAAAGTGCCAGCGCTCTCTGGTCTCCTCCTCTCCCTTACTTACCAAGGGCATTGTCTCGTCTTCTCATTGGCATACGGCACACCGTGTATCCATTTCTTCATACATTGTCCTCAACGAGGTAGAGGGGCTTAGAGCGATAAACCGGGGTTCCGGTCTGCACTCGAAAGTGACCCCCATAAGGCCGCTGTCATTGTACGCTAATTTGACCACTCCTCACGTGACCAAACCAAATACGTGACGTCACAGGAAAGATGGCAACGCCCAGGCAGCGGCTGGCCCAAGCTGGGCCGGAGCTTGTCGGATGCTTTGTTCGTTGTCGATCGTCTCGGCGAGTTGATTACAGACGCGGAAGCCGTCATATGCGGCCGGTCGAAAGCGACCTGAGAGTTCAGCGTGGTGTCTCACGTAGGTATAACGTGAAAATAAGGAGGAACAGTGTGCATTTCGCTGGTGATCGACGGGGATATGGCCACGAAACAGACAATCGGCCCTGCGCGTTGCTCGGACTTCCCATTGATTCGGACTCGCTAGGATAAATTTTTAGGCGACGTTTCTGTACTCTCGTTGACCATTGGAATCCTCGAGGACTGCAGTGAAGCTGAATAAAAGGTTAAAAAGCGCGAACAAACGGGGACAATAAAGAAACACGGATGACAAGTTTTAACGCAACATATTTCTTCTGCACTGGGCTCCTTCCTTTTTTAATCGTGTACACCAAGATCCTGCCATCACGTGCATCATTGGGCGCGTTCAGTAGCGGCTCCCTCAGCTCCGAACGAAGTCACTCGAGTCGGACTCATCGGAGCGCCTACTAAACGGCAAAAAAAAAACCGCGGCTGCAAAACTGCTTCTACGCAATTTCTGCTTACTCCCCTGTGCCAGACGGTCTCCGAATAAACTGGAAGCAGACGATGGCGAGCACGATCTCTTTCATTTGACGCCGGTATTGAAGAAGTCTTGACAAGGTCGTTGAAGAAAAAGCGAGTGACTGTACACATCAGCGCTGCTGTTCTAAGCGATATAACGCGATCGAGCGCTTCGCTTGGTGGTGCAAAGGCAGCTACTGTTATAAAAACCGACAAAAACGTCGTCAGCGCACGCAAAATATAGAGCTCGGCGAATCCACGCCGCCGGTTGTGATAGGTTTATACGGCCATACGTTTGTTCTGCCCTTCGTAACGAACTTCTTATAAAATGTGTTCGTATACACACAGGAAGTTCGGCCGCGCTCGGCGATCAAGGTTTTGTCGGCTGAAGCGAGCGTCAGCCAACGTGCACCCCGATTTAGCTACGCAAACAAACCATCAATCGGGATCATGCTCTGCAGTGCGTGAGTGTCCAACCGGCTACCGAATTCGCGTACATACCCTGCCTTGCTCTGTTCAGCGCGGACAGGACTATCGTCGATATTCACCGAGTTTCCGTGCAACGGCGATCAAGACACGGCGTGAAATGAAAGTTTACGTTGTTTATTAGCATATTCAAACCAAACAAAACACGGTCCAATGCATTTTCCAGAAAAGGGCCTTACCTGGAAAAGAAATTCGAACGCGTTATTCGTCTTACCTTGAGCACTTTTCATTAACAAAAGCGAGCTAGTCGCACACCGGCGACAGAACCGACGCAGCTTATTCCGCCATTTTTTTTTCTCTTTTAGCGCCGGAAATCGTCCCCAGTCAGGAAATGACGTCATCTTTAGCTCCTTTGACTCTACGTGCACCGTCTCCGGACTCGGTACTTTGGAGCTTGACTCCGAAGCCCCGGAGTTACGTGCACCGGAAGTGACTTTTGGCCGTCCAGTGGAAGGAGTCAGTGACTCCTTGATTTCGGGGCCGCTACTGAACGCGCCCAGTCTAATCGCCATTTCAACGTGCCAGAAGCGCCTGTCCTGTCGTCCGTGTTTCTTTTTTGTTCGCCCTTTTTAACCTTTTATACAGTAATAGACCAACTAGCCCAAACCCAAGTTTTAATGTAGTGAAGCGTATGAATGTATCTGAATCCAAAGCACCGACGCCGCGTTTGATGCCGTACATCTTAGTACCGCCATCACACGCAACGTCAGTGCTTGGAGTCATTGAAAAATAATTTTACTGTCTTGAAACACGCAAGAAGAGCAACATAATTGTAAGAGATCTGGGGAAATAAGCATAAGTGATAAGTTTATTGCATGCACAGTGCCAAAGACGCTCATATTGGCCGAGGAACGCTTTCAGTACGATGATGCTCCATAGCGATCTTGGTGCGACTGGTTTTAACGACCCTTTCGAAGCTTCGAAGCTTTGAAAGGGTCCAAAATAGCGATCCCCATGGTAACCAACAGTGACGAGCCAATCACCTTGAGTAGGTTTTGTCGTCTGTATGTTAGTATTTGTTTGTGTCCATCTAACAGGTGGGAAGGTAATGGCGCTATGTTGCCAGATCCAGTGACTTTACGTGTGTACAGCTTGTAGTGTACCTTGTGTTTTGTTAATATACAATAACTATGCGTAACCAACTAGCCCAACTTTTTACCCTACGACCGCTTCAGTACCTGCCTTTTTTACGCAGGTCACCGCATTATAAAAACAAAATAGATAATAGCCGATGCCCGAATAAATTATTATTTTTATGGTGTAATATTTTCACATAAAATCCCAAGTAACACACGCGGTGTGAACCCTGTGGGCACCGGATGAATACGATTAACCCCCCTAGCCCACAATTTTACCCAGAAAGGTTGTCCACGTGTTATGCTTGATAAGGCTTACCAAAAAAGAAAAAAAGATAAGCGTGCGCCTTTTGGCATTTGCACCAGGAAGTCGCAAGTGACTCTTATCTGTTAAGATTCTATTTGAGAAAACGACCCCATAGCTTCTTATCAGTAACGTGTTTTTTTTTTTTAAATCTGATGTTGCCCTAAATTCATGTTTGTCTACCTATCTGCAGATTGTTACGAACAAAGCACCAAGAACCAACGGTCAAATACCCTGTAAATACGTGCTATGAGTCACCCAAACTGCGTTCGCGTGAGGGGATCTGTTTAAGATTTCTTTCAACGTGTGACGGAGCGATATTCAATCTCAACATAACAGCAGTCCCGGGGAATCTGAATCAGCATTGAGTCGGTAGCATGAAAAGCTTAAACATGGGCATACCAAGCCGGGGGGGGGGGGGGGGGGGGGGGGGCACGAGGGGCGCTTGCCCACCAAGTTCTCAGAGTGTGTGTGTGTGGGGGGGGGGGGGCAAGGCATGTGTCCCCCCCCCCCTTCCCCCCCCCCCGGAAACAGCCGCCACTGGAAAGGGCAAACACTGGCCGGCGGCGCCCAAGGGATACAAGGGCACCGCCCCCGGCCCTGGGCGGGGGGGGGGGGGGGGGGGGTGGCTAGTTTGCTCCCCTTCCCCCTTTACTTAAAATCAAGTTGATACGCGACTGAGCTCAACCATCCTCTTGTCTTCACGTTTAATAAAAAATCTAAAAGTTGCATTCAGTGTAAACAACAAAAAGTACAATCTAGTTGGGAAATTTCAACTTTTTAAAAACCTGAAGGGGCTCTAATCATGCCCAAAATTATATTGTACTTAATAGCCACACAATTATGCACTATGCACGAGATAAAAGGACGAAGTACACAGTAGAACCCTTAATTTACTAGTAAATAAGCGATTTCAGGTTAAATGGTAGCAAAACTTCGTACTTGATAACCCGGAAAGTCTTATATTTCTTTATTTTATTTTGGTAATTTATCCAAACCGTTATCTAATCTTAGCCAATGAGCGATTTCTAAAAAAAAAGAAACTCATAATGCAGCCAACACCGGATGTCACACCAAACATTGGCCAAAAGTTTCTTGCGAAAATATGCATCCCGTACCTCAATAGCGACTGCTGAGAGGCCAACGTAATGACGTACCTATAGCGTTTAGTGTAATTAAGTGTTTTACTTAGATTTGCGTTACTAACCTTGTAGTGAATAAAATCACATAAAGCCCCTATTATACGAATACCGGACCAAACCTCACCCATTTTTTCACAAATGCGGACTAAAGCTCACCAGGAGAACATTTCAAGTTCTTAGCACGAGCGCGGACAACTTAGGTGCATGGGTGCGACACTAAAATGGAATGATAAGTTAAATCGGAAAGGGATTCTTTATATGCGAATGCAGTCCCCTACTGCTTCCAGCAGTCGTGATGAATATTAGTGTACCTGGAACACCAAGTAAAAATTTTTCACAGGGTTTTGTAGGCACAGAGTGGTTTTTGGAACCCGCTTCAAGGGCCTCAACTCTCCTCGCTTTTGTCAATGACATGGCAACGAGCGCCTTATATTGCCGTAGTTATTCAATCAGCCTCCAGACGCTTGGATTGCCGTGGCCGGCAAGCTTCCATCTCCCGTTATTCCATCCTTAGCAGACGTTGTTTGTCCGGTCTTCACCTTGAAGAATGGCGTCGCACATATTCCACCGCTCCTTGGTAAACTCCGGTCGTCGCCGGCGCACAGCGAGGCAAAGCGAAGAATTCGCTCTAGGTGCCGCAGTAGAAGGAGCAGAAGTAACACGGAAGGGGCCATTGACATACCTGAAATCAAAGTAGTCCAGCAGGTACCCGATGTCCCCAGTGGACTTTTCCCTGATGGAGGTTAGTCCTTCGGGCACAAGCTGTTGTGGAAGGAACGTCAGCCAGTCCAACATCTCCCAAAACTTTCTAAATTGGCCGTCAATCGTGTACATGTCCAAAAGGCCCAACTTCCGTACCTGCAATATATTTTGAAAATTTCGCAAGTCTATGGTGTGCATTTTTATTTATTTGTTTTTATTTTATTTACAATACTGCGGACCTTTCGGTCAACGCAGCAGAGAAAACATAAAAACACATGATAAATACATAATCACGCACTCTGTGCGGGTAAAGCGTGCGCAGGCCATTCGAAATGCCTGCGCATACGTTTTAGATGCAGTAGAGCATTCCACTCAATTGCTGTTTTGCAAAAAAAAAAAAATAATAATTATATTTGAACATATCATTCTTGTATTGATACGCTGAAATGGCTTTGGCGTTGCTCGTTCTTTGGGAACTGACTGTCGAACGGAGCAGATACTTTTCAGAATCAACTTTTGTCAGTCGGTTTATCATAATGAATAATTCTTTCAATCTACAAATTTTTCTGTTGTTTTCCAGGCTATTCAGCTGCGCCTCAGCTCTCAGACGATTTATTGAACACTGTGCCCATACTGCACGACCGCTGACAAGAATACTTAGAAAGAACTACACATGGTCGTGGGGCGAAGAGGAAGAGGCTCTTTGTCAGCTTAAGCGAAGGCTTGTCGAACGTCCGGTACTCGCACTTTATAACCACAGCGCTCGAACTGAGGTTCACACCGATGCAAGTCAGTCGGGTCTTGGCGGACTCCTGACGCAAGAGCAGATGGACGGAAGAATGCACTGCGTCATTTATGTCAGCAGACAAACCTCGAGGGCCGAGCAGGATGGCTAGGTTGGACATTGTACATGTTCCTTTTAAATATACACGGAAGTGACGTCATCACGTCTGATTGGTTGAAAGCAAAAGTGACGTAATTTTCCTAGAAATATGTAGGCGGAGTCGGCAAAACTGGGCGGAGTCGGCAACCGGACGTGACAACAAAGTGACGTTTCACTTTGTACCGAGTACGTTTCAAAAGGTACTTGCTCGGAAGTAGGTGTCATTGGCAGCTATGTTTTCGGCGGCGAGGCGTCGCCGTCTCGTTACTTCGACTTTTTCTTTAATAGAGCTTTTTTTTTTCGCCCGAAAGGCTGTATCGTGAACACCGCGATGCATTCGAACTCCCGGAGGAGATTTTCCGCAAGCAGTACCGCCTGCCGAAGAACTTGGTGCGGTGGTTGTGCGACGAACTTCGCGAGGAACCGGAGTTGAGGAGAGTGCGTACCTCGTGGACGGTCATGACTGTGGAGCTTCAAGTGTTGTGTGCACTGCGCTTCTACGCCACGGGGAGCTTCCAAGGCATGGTGGCGAGCGACGAACACGTAGCGCGGGACCAAAAGACCGTCAGCGTTGCGGTCCGCGCCGTGTCCGTCGCTATCGTGCGTCGTCTCGGGGTCCAGCGTGGCTGGATCCACTTCCCCGAGACGCCGAGCGAGAGGTTCGACGCGGAGAGGGGCTTCAAGCTGCTCGGCAGGATACCCGGCGTCATCGGTTGCGTGGACGGGACCATGATCTCCATCGTCGGCCCGTCCAAGAACGACCCCACCGTCACGAAGGCGGCATACTGGTGCCGAAAATACTTCTACGCCCTCAACGTGATGGTGGTTAGTACACTCATGTTACGTTATAGTCAAAACGCGTCCCAAATGTGTAGAAAAAAAAACGTAACGCCGATACGGTGTAAATATGCCGTTTTATGACTGCGGGCTGTGGGGTCTCACGACTGCGCGAGCATCTCTACGTAGCATGTGAGCCGTGAGACGCTTCTCCCAAAAATAATGCTTGTCTGTTAAAACGTGCAAGCAAAATAAAATTAAAAAAAATTTCGTTTGAAGGTGGTTGTACCTTGCATCCAGGAAGGTGTGTTGACATGCATGTGTCAGACAAAATAACTTGAAAGGTTCTGGAATTGCGACTGCTTTGTGAACCATAAGTACAATCTACTACTTGTGGATTCAGGTGATTACATGTCGATATCTCTCTCACTTTCAGGTGTGTGACGCCGACTGCCGGGTAATGTGCATCGACCCACGGTACCCTGGGTCGGTGCACGACTCCTTCGTGTGGCAATTTTCGTGGCTCCGAAACCGACTTGAGCAAGGGCAGCTGCCACGCGACGGCCGGTTCCTGCTTGGTGAGCATACTGAATTCATTCCTTACGCACACGGTGGCTCCCACTGCTTGAAAGCCACAGTACCACACAAACTGTGCTTGTTGTGAGGCACACAGACACAGTTGCTGGAACTTCTTGAAGTGAGACAACACCCAAAGTTTGGCCATTATTCTCTGTTTATGTCCACATAACTCTCACACTCTGCAGGCTATGAAAACCACACTACACCAATCTCATGACAGTGATAGACCGCGCAAGTCATGCGACCGCAGTGCAAGTCGCTGTCCGGTTCGGCCCACTCACTGTTACTGTCTGCCTGTACTCTCTTGCTGGTTGGTTTAAAGCTCGTTGAGTCAGTCTGAAGGCAGGCACTTTGCATGAAGTTGGAGCTCTTTCGCTGATCCCTGGGGGCTCGCCTGGTCGCTTTGAAGGTCGTCAGTCTGTCCGGAGTGCGATCCATTCCTCCTTGGCCACTTGGGGCTCGCCGAATCTGTCCTAGGGTCGTCTCTGTCCCACGCTATGGGTTCTTTTCCCTGACCCTTCTTCTTCGGTCTGCCTAGCTCCTCCTATTAGACCCTCCGTGTCCCGGCAGGAGCTGACCCCCTTCCAATCTGGCCACCCGCTCTCTTTTCCCCATCTCCAACACCCCCGAGGATTAGGAGAGAGGCTCGTCGAACTGGCACCTTATCCCCCTGCTCGCCAAAGACAAGGCCAGCGTGTTCTGCTTTGCCTGTGCCTGAGGTCACAGCCACACTCCCAAAAGCAACAAAGCATTAGCTTTTGTCTGTCGGATGCCAGGGCCTAATAATGCACTTGCATACAACACAGCACCCCTAAGGAATCGAGCACACATCCCATATGACCCACCAGGAAAACACATAGTTGCATGAAATAACAGGGAGTGTGTAGGCAAGCTGGTGCTAATTATTCATAATGTAAGCTGATACTGTAGTCCAGAAATATTAACAAACTTTTAAGTCACACTTAAGCTACATTATAATTGACATAGTTGCAAACAGCTTTTTTTGCTGTTTTCTTGCCTTTCATTTTAAAAAGAAAAGAATGTAATATGTTCCGTCCTCTACATGTGCAGGTGACAGCGGCTACCCCTTGGAGCCTTGGCTCATCACCCCTGTCCCCGGGAACCACGCGACCTCCACCCCTAGCGGCCGGTTTAATAAGGCGCATTCCTCGGTCAGGTCTGTTGTGGAGCGCTGCATCGGGCTGTTGAAAAACAGATTCCGGTGTCTGCAAAGGCACCGGGCTCTGTATTACCACCCTTCAACAGCCACTGCCATTATTTCGGCATGTGCAGTGCTTCACAACATCTGCCTTGCATCGAACGAGCCAGAACCGGAGTCAGACTCCGACCCTGAAGTGTCAGAGTTGGAGTCTGAGCCGAGCTCGGACGGTTCTGAGCCGAGCTCGGAGGGGTCAGCGTTGGCTCCCGAGAGGCTGGCTCCTGCCGGCCCTCCGGTCGGCCTTCCGGTCGGCCTCTCGGACAGGGGAAAGGCTCTGAGGCAGCGCCTTGTCGCCCGGTTAGGAACCCGCCGCAGACGTGCCCGTGCGGAGCGCCACACGCAAGGAGTCCGCCGCCACGACGGTGGTCCCGACCACCAGGGACACCGTCGGGAAGCCCCTCAGCGCCCTCGCCAGGGTGGTGCCCAGCATGGACGCCGCCGGCGACGGGGAACCTCTCGCCACCACGACTGAGGTCCTGACCACCAAGGACCCCGTCAGCATCCTTGCCCTCAGTGAAGCCCTCCCCGTGGAAGCCGTAAAGTGCACAGTACGCTTCCTGCTCCACAGTCATGGCCGTCCATAAGCTACGCACTCTCTTCAGCTCCTACACCTTGTGAAGTTCGTCGCACAGCCAGCGTGCTGCCTCCGGATACGTGTCGAGTGCATCGCGGTGATATCGATACAGCCTTTTTTATTTTATGAGCAGAAGGCATGAGACGCAGTGGACAGTGACAGAAAAGGTTTGGAGGTTTAGTTGCCAGACCAACAGGTCATCTGGCTTGCCCCTGCAAAGAACTGAGAATTAATTCTGACTACCTCTAGAAAGAAATGTTTGCTTTTGCAGAGATTGATTTCTTAGTTGTTGATTGAACCAGGGATATTGTTGTCGTAAGCATTGTTTCATTTTACGAATGCTTCAAAGCGTCGTGCCTTCTGCTCCATTTTACTATCTCTTTTATGGCACTTCATCAAAGTTAGGTGATTGTGTTATCTCAAGACAGTGCACAGGTAGTTTGTTTTGAAAATTGCTTTATTTCTTAAAGAAAAACTTGTAATTTCATAAATAAAAGTGTGATAACATGGACGGTATTATTTATTTCTCGGAAGTAAAACTGAGCATAGACTGGAGCCATGTAAAAATGGGCAATCTGAAGTATATATCACAGATGTTTTGTTGAACATTCTCGTCTTATTTGAGCACAATAGTTAAATCTCGAAAGGACACAAAAAAATTCTCCGACTAGCATACCACCATATAAACACTGGACCACTCTGAAAGAAGTATCACAGATGTTGCTCTAAACATTCTTATTTGAGCGCAGCAATAGCAAATTCTCGAAAGATAAAAAAATTATTTCTGACTAGATATGCACCGTATAAACACTGGGTCATTCTGAAGAAATATATCACATGTTTTAAGGACACTATGAAGCACATAGTCTCTAGATTGCATTTCGTCAGACATATGACAATGATACACATAAAAAGCATAAAGGCCAAGTTCCTTGCTTAGGTAAGACAAAATAAATGTAGCTGCTATTGCAACCCATGACTAGACTGCAGGCCTCTTAAGTTCTCAATGAAAAATTTCTTGACACCGGACAGGAATGAAAGAACACTTCCTATAGTTAGCGACGGGTTAAGAATGAAGTGGAGGCTCGTCCCACCTGTTCCCACTTCAGCAGAGCAAAGGCTGGAGGGGAGCTTGCTTCCTCTCCACTGTTCGCTCTGCTAAAGTGCAAAGAGGTGGGAGAAGCTTCCACTTCACTGTTAACGTGTCGCTGTTCGTCAAACACGAGACATGGCTTGCTTGAGCATAAATCCGTCTGTTGCCCAGCCAATATTTTCTACTTGTTTCACAGGTCTTAGCCAAGGAAAATGGACAAACCCAGCTCTTGGCGATTGCTGTAATCTGACTATTGCACCAATCTCAAAGGCAGCAAACTTAAACAGCCGGCTTGGCATGTGTAAGAAATAAATAAGTAAATAAAAGGCAGCAAAATTAAACAGCCGGCTTGGCATGTGTAAATAAATAAGTAAATAAAAAGCAGCAAAATTAAACGGCCGGCTTGGCATGTGTAAATAAATAAGTAAATAAATTTAAAGTTCGGTGTCGGGGGGGGGGGGGGGGGGGGCTGTGGCCAGGGCTGCGGCCAGCGCTGCGGCCAGGGCTGCGGCCGGAGGAGCGGGGTGGGCCGGGGCCGGGGCTGCAGGGTTCAGCGCTGCAGCCAGGGCTGCGGCCAGGGCTGCGGAAAGGGCTGCGGCCGGAGGAGCGGGGTGGGCCGGGGCCGGGGCTGCGGGGTTCAGGGCTGCGGCCGGAACAGCGGGGTGAGCCGGGGCTGTGGGGTGGGCCGGGGCTGCGGGGTGGGCCAGGGCTGTGGGGTGGGCCGGGGCTGCGGGGTGGGCCGGGGCTGCGGGTTGCTCCAGCGCCCTGCTGGCCAGCAGGAGGAGCAGTTGGACCAGGGTGCTGTGGGTGTTTTCGAGCCCCGAGGCCGTCCTGTCGAGGTTACTGGAGATCCGTTCCAGGACCTCCAGGAGCTGAAATGGCAAATGAGTTTCATTAACATTGGGCAGCATATTTCCATACACCCACAGTATGCCAAGACCTTGCTCATGCCACAACTCTGTTTCATTCTGCACCATTGTGGACATGCACTGCTTTCTGTGGCCTCGTGGCAGCACCTTGGTCTGAAACTTGTTAATTGTAAGTGCGCGTAAGGTTTAGTTTGAGCCTGTACCCGGCCTCGGAACTCCCTCTCCTCTGCAGCCTGGTCCGTGTTCTGCTGCAGCAGCAGGGCCTGCTGCTCCACGGCCTGGATGGCAGCCGCGTCGTGCCGCTCCTGCCTAGACTGCCGGGGGGGGGGGGGGGGGGGGGGCGCGAGGCACGGTGGGCCGCACCCACGGCCCCTGGCCTGGCAGTTGTGTCTGCCAGGAAACCGAGTATAGGTGATGATGGTGCTCATACCTGCACCACTGATGATAGGTCCCAGTTGCCCTAGCAAGAGAGCTTACCTCGTGAGGTGGAGGGCACCGGCTCGGCTGCCATCTGGTGCCTGCTGCTGCTTGACCTCTCCTGGAAGGGGAATTTATAACAACTCGTAAGAACACACAGCCTTGTCTCTGCTTCCCATGTGTTGACCAAAGATTTTGATGAGCATGCATTCTACTCGGGGGAGAACATTTTGAGAATGCCACCTCAGAGGCATTCTCACTTTGTTCTTTTGCCAACGTTTCCAATGAGTACCGGGATATATGTCTAGTGCTAGCATATCATCTTCCCAAAAATTACAAGCAAGATACCACAGGGATTTCTGGCAACAGCCAGGGGCCTAGGTGTCAAAAATGACGCATGTCCCTGTTTGAGTGTCAAACATTACATTTCGCCACTACATGGACTGATGTAATGTCTTCCGCTAGAGCTCCTAATATTTGGAAAAGGCCAACACCTTTCTTAAATGCATTCTCATTGATATTCCGCGGTGCAGCGCATTGGTGCCCGCTGCGCTGCACTCTGTGTTAACATGATGGTAATTGTTGAAGTACGTACCTGCTGGTCGTCCGGTTCGGCGGGGACCCGCACCCCAGGGGCCCCGAACGCCGAATCGGCGCCCACCAGCGTCAGGATCCTGGCCAGGGACGACGCTAGTGGGCACACGGTCGAGCTCCCACCCCCGGTCCTTCTGTTGACAACGAAAACGACTCAATAAATTTTTTTGCACTATCAGCAGACTACAAAGATTACCTTGCGGCCTCGTTCAGCACCGCAGCTCGCTTCCGCGCCTTCATCACGCGCCGGGACCAATGCTCCTTCCACTGCTTGGAGCTCTTGGTCGGTGGCCCCAGCGCGTTCAGGCGCCGAGCGAGCTGCTCCCACAGCCGCTGTTTTTCGTCCCGCGTCAGGGCGGAGGAGAGGTCGGTGGCGTGGCGTGCGAGCAACGGGTGCTCAGTCATGAAGGAGAGTTGCTCCTCCTTCTGAGCAGCCGTCACTCGCGCGCTCCTCGTTGGTTCCGCCGACCCCTCCGCTGCCCCCGGCACCCCCGGCTCCTCGTGGTCCGACATCTTTCTTTGAAGAAGGCGCGAAGAAGGCGCGCATCCCGCATTATATTGGAACAACTTTCTCTCCAATTAACTCTTAAATGTATTGCAAAAGGACACAAAAAAGCGGTTTGTTTTAACAACGCCCAACAGGTTTTTATTGTTTTTCATTTTTTTTACCTGTAATAGAACAGATGCGACGGCCAACGACGCACAGGATTGGTTGCCGTTCGTTCACTAAACGCAGGAACTGCTCCCCGCGTCGTAGTAAATCCTACCCCGTATCCCGCGCGTAGGGACGGCTCGGGGAATGTGTAGCTCCTTCCGCTCGTCGGGGGTTGGCTCCGGACGTCGCTCAAACGGGTGACAGGTGTCAAGTTTGCGATGACGTAGCGGCGTCAAAGTGGGCGGAACCGCCACGTGAGTGTTGCTAGGATACGTTCCTCCTTCCCATTACGTCACTTCCATGTACCTTTTCTCAAATGTCCAACCTGAGTCAAAGCGCAACATCCAGGATCGCTAGGTTGGACATTTGAGAAAAGGTACATGGAAGTGACGTAATGGGAAGGAGGAACGTATCCTAGCAACACTCACGTGGCGGTTCCGCCCACTTTGACGCCGCTACGTCATCGCAAACTTGACACCTGTCACCCGTTTGAGCGACGTCCGGAGCCAACCCCCGACGAGCGGAAGGAGCTACACATTCCCCGAGCCGTCCCTACGCGCGAGATACGGGGTAGGATTTACTACGACGCGGGGAGCAGTTCCTGCGTTTAGTGAACGAACGGCAACCAATCCTGTGCGTCGTTGGCCGTCGCATCTGTTCTATTACAGGTAAAAAAAAATGAAAAACAATAAAAACCTGTTGAGCGTTGTTAAAACAAACCGCTTTTTTGTGTCCTTTTGCAATACATTTAAGAGTTAATTGGAGAGAAAGTTGTTCCAATATAATGCGGGATGCGCGCCTTCTTCGCGCCTTCTTCAAAGAAAGATGTCGGACCACGAGGAGCCGGGGGTGCCGGGGGCAGCGGAGGGGTCGGCGGAACCAACGAGGAGCGCGCGAGTGACGGCTGCTCAGAAGGAGGAGCAACTCTCCTTCATGACTGAGCACCCGTTGCTCGCACGCCACGCCACCGACCTCTCCTCCGCCCTGACGCGGGACGAAAAACAGCGGCTGTGGGAGCAGCTCGCTCGGCGCCTGAACGCGCTGGGGCCACCGACCAAGAGCTCCAAGCAGTGGAAGGAGCATTGGTCCCGGCGCGTGATGAAGGCGCGGAAGCGAGCTGCGGTGCTGAACGAGGCCGCAAGGTAATCTTTGTAGTCTGCTGATAGTGCAAAAAAATTTATTGAGTCGTTTTCGTTGTCAACAGAAGGACCGGGGGTGGGAGCTCGACCGTGTGCCCACTAGCGTCGTCCCTGGCCAGGATCCTGACGCTGGTGGGCGCCGATTCGGCGTTCGGGGCCCCTGGGGTGCGGGTACCCGCCGAACCGGACGACCAGCAGGTACGTACTTCAACAATTACCATCATGTTAACACAGAGTGCAGCGCAGCGGGCACCAATGCTCTGCACCGCGGAATATCAATGAGAATGCATTTAAGAAAGGTGTTGGCCTTTTCCAAATATTAGGAGCTCTAACGGAAGACATTACATCAGTCCATGTAGTGGCGAAATGTAAAGTTTGACACTCAAACAGGGACATGTGTCATTTTTGACACCTAGGCCCCTGGCTGTTGCCAGAAATCCCTGTGGTATCTTGCTTGTAATTTTTGGGAAGATGATATGCTAGCACTAGACATATATCCCGGTACTCATTGGAAACGTTGGCAAAAGAACAAAGTGAGAATGCCTCTGAGGTGGCATTCTCAAAATGTTCTCCCCCGAGTAGAATGCATGCTCATCAAAATCTTTGGTCAACACATGGGAAGCAGAGACAAGGCTGTGTGTTCTTACGAGTTGTTATAAATTCCCCTTCCAGGAGAGGTCAAGCAGCAGCAGGCACCAGATGGCAGCCGAGCCGGTGCCCTCCACCTCACGAGGTAAGCTCTCTTGCTAGGGCAAGCTGGGACCTATCATCAGTGGTGCAGGTATGAGCACCATCATCACCTATACTCGGTTTCCTGGCAGACACAATGCCAGGCCAGGGGCCGTGGGTGCGGCCCACCGTGCCTCGCGCCCCCCCCCCCCCCCCCCCCCCCGGCAGTCTCGGCAGGAGCGGCACGACGCGGCTGCCATCCAGGCCGTGGAGAAGCAGGCCCTGCTGCTGCAGCAGAACACGGACCAGGCTGCAGAGGAGAGGGAGTTCCGAGGCCGGGTACAGGCTCTAACTAAACATTACGCGCACTTACAATTAACAAGTTTCAGACCAAGGTGCTGCCACGAGGCCACAGAAAGCAGTGCATTTCCACAATGGTGCAGAATGAAACAGAGTTGTGGCATGAGCAAGGTCTTGGCATACTGTGGGTGTATGGAAATATGCTGCCCAATGTTAATGAAACTCATTTGCCATTTCAGCTGCTGGAGGTCCTGGAACGGATCTCCAGTAACCTCGACAGGAGGGCCTAGGGGCTCGAAAACACCCACAGCACCCTGGTCCAACTGCTCCTCCTGCTGGCCAGCAGGGCGCTGGAGCAACCCGCAGCCCCGGCCCACCCCGCAGCCCCGGCCCACCCCACAGCCCCGGCCCAGCCCGCAGCCCGGCCCACCCCGCAGCCCCGGCCCACCCCACAGCAACGGCCCACCCCGCTCCTCCGGCCGCAGCCCTTTCCGCACCCCTGGCCGCAGCCCTGGCTGCAGCGCTGAACCCTGCAGCCCCGGCCCCGGCCCACCCCGCTCCTCCGGCCGCAGCCCTGGCCGCAGCGCTGGCCGCAGCCCTGGCCACAGCCCCCACCCCTCCCGACACCGAGCTTTAAATTTATTTACCTATTTATTTACACGCCAAGCTGGCCGTTTAATGTAGCTGCTTTTTATTTACTTATTTATTTACACATGCCAAGCCGGCTGTTTAATTTTGCTGCCTTTTATTTACTTATTTATTTCTTACACATGCCAAGCCGGCTGTTTAAGTTTGCTGCCTTTGAGATTGGTGCAATAGTCAGATTACAGCAATCGCCAAGAGCTGGGTTTGTCCATTTTCCTTGGCTAAGACCTGTGAAGCAAGTAGAAAATATTGGCTGGGCAACAGATGGATTTATGCTCAAGCAAGCCATGTCTCGTGTTTGACGAACAGCGACACGTTAACAGTGAAGTGGAAGCTTCTCCCACCTCTTTGCACTTTAGCAGAGCGAACAGTGGAGAGGAAGCAAGCTCCCCTCCAGCCTTTGCTCTGCTGAAGTGGGAACAGGTGGGACGAGCCTCCACTTCATTCTTAACCCGTCGCTAACTATAGGAAGTGTTCTTTCATTCCTGTCCGGTGTCAAGAAATTTTTCATTGAGAACTTAAGAGGCCTGCAGTCTAGTCATGGGTTGCAATAGCAGCTACATTTATTTTGTCTTACCTAAGCAAGGAACTTGGCCTTTATGCTTTTTATGTGTATCATTGTCATATGTCTGACGAAATGCAATCTAGAGACTATGTGCTTCATAGTGTCCTTAAAACATGTGATATATTCTTCAGAATGACCCAGTGTTTATACGGTGCCTATCTAGTCAGAAATAATTTTTTTATCTTTCGAGAATTTGCTATTGCTGCGCTCAAATAAGAATGTTTAGAGCAACATCTGTGATACTTCTTTCAGAGTGGTCCAGTGTTTATATGGTGGTATGCTAGTCGAAGAATTTTTTTGTGTCCTTTCGAGATTTAACTATCGTGCTCAAATAAGACGAGAATGTTCAACAAAACATCTGTGATATATACTTCAGACTGCCCATTTTTACATGGCTCCAGTCTATGCTCAGTTTTACTTCCGAGAAATAAATAATACCGTCCATGTTATCACACTTTTATTTATGAAATTACAAGTTTTTCTTTAAGAAATAAAGCAATTTCAAAACAAACTACCTGCGCACTGTCTTGAGATAACACAATCACCTAACTTTGATGAAGTGCCATAAAAGAGATAGTAAAATGGAGCAGAAGGCACGACGCTTTGAAGCATTCGTAAAATGAAACAATGCTTACGACAACAATATCCCTGCTTCAATCAACAACTAAGAAATCAATCTCTGCAAAAGCAAACATTTCTTTCTAGAGGTAGTCAGAATTAATTCTCAGTTCTTTGCAGGGGCAAGCCAGATGACCTGTTGGTCTGGCAACTAAACCTCCAAACCTTTTCTGTCACTGTCCACTGCGTCTCATGCCTTCTGCTCATAAAATAAAAAAGGCTGTATCGATATCACCGCGATGCACTCGACACGTATCCGGAGGCAGCACGCTGGCTGTGCGACGAACTTCACAAGGTGTAGGAGCTGAAGAGAGTGCGTAGCTTATGGACGGCCATGACTGTGGAGCAGGAAGCGTACTGTGCACTTTACGGCTTCCACGGGGAGGGCTTCACTGAGGGCAAGGATGCCGACGGGGTCCTTGGTGGTCAGGACCTCAGTCGTGGTGGCGAGAGGTTCCCCGTCGCCGGCGGCGTCCATGCTGGGCACCACCCTGGCGAGGGCGCTGAGGGGCTTCCCGACGGTGTCCCTGGTGGTCGGGACCACCGTCGTGGCGGCGGACTCCTTGTGTGTGGCGCTCCGCACGGGCACGTCTGCGGCGGGTTCCTAACCGGGCGACAAGGCGCTGCCTCAGAGCCTTTCCCCTGTCCGAGAGGCCGACCGGAAGGCCGACCGGAGGGCCGGCAGGAGCCAGCCTCTCGGGAGCCAACGCTGACCCCTCCGAGCTCGGCTCAGAACCGTCCGAGCTCGGCTCAGACTCCAACTCTGACACTTCAGGGTCGGAGTCTGACTCCGGTTCTGGCTCGTTCGATGCAAGGCAGATGTTGTGAAGCACTGCACATGCCGAAATAATGGCAGTGGCTGTTGAAGGGTGGTAATACAGAGCCCGGTGCCTTTGCAGACACCGGAATCTGTTTTTCAACAGCCCGATGCAGCGCTCCACAACAGACCTGACCGAGGAATGCGCCTTATTAAACCGGCCGCTAGGGGTGGAGGTCGCGTGGTTCCCGGGGACAGGGGTGATGAGCCAAGGCTCCAAGGGGTAGCCGCTGTCACCTGCACATGTAGAGGACGGAACATATTACATTCTTTTCTTTTTAAAATGAAAGGCAAGAAAACAGCAAAAAAAGCTGTTTGCAACTATGTCAATTATAATGTAGCTTAAGTGTGACTTAAAAGTTTGTCAATATTTCTGGACTACAGTATCAGCTTACATTATGAATAATTAGCACCAGCTTGCCTACACACTCCCTGTTATTTCATGCAACTATGTGTTTTCCTGGTGGGTCATATGGGATGTGTGCTCGATTCCTTAGGGGTGCTGTGTTGTATGCAAGTGCATTATTAGGCCCTGGCATCCGACAGACAAAAGCTAATGCTTTGTTGCTTTTGGGAGTGTGGCTGTGACCTCAGGCACAGGCAAAGCAGAACACGCTGGCCTTGTCTTTGGCGAGCAGGGGGATAAGGTGCCAGTTCGACGAGCCTCTCTCCTAATCCTCGGGGGTGTTGGAGATGGGGAAAAGAGAGCGGGTGGCCAGATTGGAAGGGGGTCAGCTCCTGCCGGGACACGGAGGGTCTAATAGGAGGAGCTAGGCAGACCGAAGAAGAAGGGTCAGGGAAAAGAACCCATAGCGTGGGACAGAGACGACCCTAGGACAGATTCGGCGAGCCCCAAGTGGCCAAGGAGGAATGGATCGCACTCCGGACAGACTGACGACCTTCAAAGCGACCAGGCGAGCCCCCAGGGATCAGCGAAAGAGCTCCAACTTCATGCAAAGTGCCTGCCTTCAGACTGACTCAACGAGCTTTAAACCAACCAGCAAGAGAGTACAGGCAGACAGTAACAGTGAGTGGGCCGAACCGGACAGCGACTTGCACTGCGGTCGCATGACTTGCGCGGTCTATCACTGTCATGAGATTGGTGTAGTGTGGTTTTCATAGCCTGCAGAGTGTGAGAGTTATGTGGACATAAACAGAGAATAATGGCCAAACTTTGGGTGTTGTCTCACTTCAAGAAGTTCCAGCAACTGTGTCTGTGTGCCTCACAACAAGCACAGTTTGTGTGGTACTGTGGCTTTCAAGCAGTGGGAGCCACCGTGTGCGTAAGGAATGAATTCAGTATGCTCACCAAGCAGGAACCGGCCGTCGCGTGGCAGCTGCCCTTGCTCAAGTCGGTTTCGGAGCCACGAAAATTGCCACACGAAGGAGTCGTGCACCGACCCAGGGTACCGTGGGATCGATGCACATTACCCGGCAGTCGGCGTCACACACCTGAAAGTGAGAGAGATATCGACATGTAATCACCTGAATCCACAAGTAGTAGATTGTACTTATGGTTCACAAAGCAGTCGCAATTCCAGAACCTTTCAAGTTATTTTGTCTGACACATGCATGTCAACACACCTTCCTGGATGCAAGGTACAACCACCTTCAAACGAAATTTTTTTTATTTTATTTTGCTTGCACGTTTTAACAGACAAGCATTATTTTTGGGAGAAGCGTCTCACGGCTCACATGCTACGTAGAGATGCTCGCGCAGTCGTGAGACCCCACAGCCCGCAGTCATAAAACGGCATATTTACACCGTATCGGCGTTACGTTTTTTTTTTTCTACACATTTGGGACGCGTTTTGACTATAAAGTAACATGAGTGTACTAACCACCATCACGTTGAGGGCGTAGAAGTATTTTCGGCACCAGTATGCCGCCTTCGTGACGGTGGGGTCGTTCTTGGACGGGCCGACGATGGAGATCATGGTCCCGTCCACGCAACCGATGACGCCGGGTATCCTGCCGAGCAGCTTGAAGCCCCTCTCCGCGTCGAACCTCTCGCTCGGCGTCTCGGGGAAGTGGATCCAGCCACGCTGGACCCCGAGACGACGCACGATAGCGACGGACACGGCGCGGACCGCAACGCTGACGGTCTTTTGGTCCCGCGCTACGTGTTCGTCGCTCGCCACCATGCCTTGGAAGCTCCCCGTGGCGTAGAAGCGCAGTGCACACAACACTTGAAGCTCCACAGTCATGACCGTCCACGAGGTACGCACTCTCCTCAACTCCGGTTCCTCGCGAAGTTCGTCGCACAACCACCGCACCAAGTTCTTCGGCAGGCGGTATTGCTTGCGGAAAATCTCCTCCGGGAGTTCGAATGCATCGCGGTGTTCACGATACAGCCTTTCGGGCGAAAAAAAAAGCTCTATTAAAGAAAAAGTCGAAGTAACGAGACGGCGACGCCTCGCCGCCGAAAACATAGCTGCCAATGACACCTACTTCGGAGCAAGTACCTTTTGAAACGTACTCGGTACAAAGTGAAACGTCACTTTGTTGTCACGTCCGGTTGCCGACTCCGCCCAGTTTTGCCGACTCCGCCTACATTTTTCTAGGGAAATTACGTCACTTTTGCTTTCAACCAATCAGACGTGATGACGTCACTTCCGTGTACTTTTAAAAGGAACATGTACAATGTCCAACCTAGCCATCCAGGTCTCGTCGAACTCGGAGATCCTTGCAGCTCAAGCCCAGTCTTCACTCATACTCTCTCCTTGGCAACATTTTTTTCTTCTGGTCCTCTCGTTATTCCGAAGTTCCATTTTTTAATAAGGACGAGAAAAATCACCAACCGATAGAACGAGAAACAGAATATAAAACACACCTCGCAGCAGGCCCTCCTCCGTGCGTCCCAACACAGCCCGCTTCTTTCTTTTCTTCAATCCAAAAAACTACAAAACGAGCAGCAAAAAAAAAAAAAAATTCTAATCTGAGCACGTGTCGTTGCAGCTCGTGCGAAAAAAAAAAGGGCAATTGTAACTGAACTCCGCCATTCACTCTCAAACGAAGCAAGGATGAAAAGACGAAGCAGTCGGATTCTGAGACACTCCCCCCCCCCCCCCCCGCCCCCCTTTTTTTTTAAAAACATTCACGTCTCAAAAGAAATCACAAAATTCGACGCACAAAAAATAATATGCGTTTATACAGACTTCTTCGCCCCCTTCACTCGTTTTCATTTCAGTGGAACTCGACAATCGACTGAGGTAGTCTGATTTTGCCACATATAAAACATTTTCTTAGAGACATACTTGTGTTTCTCTGGTGTCCGTTCGGCCTCAGCCGAGACCCATTTGTCGTAGCGTCTGTTAAAACCTCCTCTCTCCTGCGAAAATAAGGTGCCTCTCTCCTCTCTCCTTACAGACTCCTGTTTTTGAGCTTAGTGGTCTACAAGGTCGGTCATTTCCGCTAGCTGTCTGTTATTTCGTTCTCTGAAGAAAAGCGACATTTTTGACAGAGCGCTCTGAATTAACTCCTTCGTGAGCAGTAAATTCCATAATGGGACATAATCTTTCGCCGTCCCGGACAAGTCGACCCAATAGTCGAAATGGCTGGACAGCTTCGCTGAATACTGTGTAATTGTACACAGTACATGACGAGGCTGTCCAGCCTTTTCGATCTTTGGGTAGACTTTTCCGGAACGACGGTTTCAGATCCCATGGCACGAGTGCGTAGAAGAAAATTGGGCAATTGCGACTGGACCCCGCGATCGTTTCTCAAATAGAACAAGGTTGGAAAGACAGAACAGTCGAATTCTGTGATATGGGCTGAAAGGAAACAAATGAAAACCTGTAAGCACCTATACCGGGCCGTCTAAAGAGGGCCGTAGAACAGACTATAGAGATGTCTTTAGCTAAGCATAGAAAAACCTTTAGGCTTCTCAATAGCCAGTGGTAGAGTCATATACGTATCCAAAGAGAGTAATAAAATCAACACTAGAAATATCTAAGGACAGCCTCAAAAACGCTGAACAGGATTTTGGCCGGAACGCTAAAGCCGACCGTACAAGGGATATTATGAAACTAAACATTCGAGAGAAATCTCTCTGGTTGGAAAATACAATGATTAAAATACGGCAACCAACTAATTCCTAAACATGTAGGAGCCCTACGTTTCGAACCGACTTGGTTCTTGGTCAGGGGCGACTGTGTCCGTTGAGGAGCGGCGTTTTTCGGTCTTCTTTTTCTTCTCTCAGGGATGTGGCGCATTTCTCGATCTTCTTCTTTCATGAATATGGCGAAGCCCGTTCACATACACTGTTGGTAAAGCACCAAGTCACCTATTTATGTTGCCTGGCGTCGTTTGAATGTGCCAGGACTTGATAAAAAGCCTATGTTGGTTGTTAGTCTCTGCGTCGATAATGCTGGTGTAGTCGAAATCAATCCGGTGGTCTTTGACTTCGCAGTGCTCAGCGACTGCGCTGCGCTCGTGGTCGAGCTTGCAAACGTCGTTTTTGTGTTGGCGTATTCTTTCATTAAAGTTCTTTGTCTCGCCGGTGTAAGTGGCTGGACAATCTGCACAAGGGATCTCATAAACCACGCCCTGCGTTTTTTTCTTTCGGAGGGGGATCTTTTGGGCGGGGCATGAGTAACCCTGAGCAGTGTGAAGTCAAAGACCACCGGATTTATTTCGACAGCACCAGCATTATCGACGCAGAGACTAACAACCGACATAGTCTTTTCATCGAGTCCTGGCGCATTCAAACGACGCCAGGCAACATAAATAAATGTCCTGGTGCTTTACCAACAGTGTATGCGAACGGGCTTCGCCATATTCGTGAAAGAAGAAGATCGAGAAAATCGCCACATCCCTGATAGAAGAAAAAGAAGACCGAAAAACGCCTCTCCTCAACGGCCACAGTCGCCCCTGACGAAGAACCAAGTCGGTTCGAAACGTAGGGCTCCTACATGTTTAGGAATTGGTTGGTTGCCATATTTTAATTAAGGGACATTATAATGCCAACCATAGAACATTTGCGTAGAGGTGATACGCCGCCGACAGTCACCCATACTAAGCATGCTGCGCTAACTATGCCTCGTCGCCGATGAAAGCCTGCACACAAAGTATGCTGGATCAAGTGTCTCTCGCCGCAGGCACTCGCGTGCTACGGAAGGCGACCGCCTGCGGGAACTCATTATTATTCCAGCTGCTTGCGCTATTTTTCATTTCGGACTTGTGGGGCCAGAAATACTGAAAACAAAGCCCCTTTGGCGCCAAGTCATTCTACGGAGGTAGAATGTCAAGCATAATGTTTCTACGAAGGTAGAATGGCTGTACTTTGTTTCAACTTAAGTCTATACGCAGACAATGCTACAACCTCATGGAACCAATCATAGAGCGTAAAAAGCACACTTTCTTGGTTTTTGTCATGTATCTGTACCTGTTATATCATCACTGAACCAATAATAAACACTAAAAAGACTAGTAACTCGAGGTTTTGACGCCACTTGATTGGCCCTTTTCTCTTGTAGCGTTGGCCCCTTCTAAGCTTAAGCTTAAACAAAATTTCCCACGACACGGAAATAACGGCCAACTCAGGCCGCCGTTTATCTGATCTTGCCTAGACTAAAGACTACCTCCCAGCGTTCCTCTACACCTAACATTAGAAATAATAGCTTCAAATATCCTTATCCTCACCTTTTGTGCTATCAAAACCAACATATACGGTCGCATTTTTTTGTGGTCCCGGGTTTAAAGTAAGCCGTAGGTTAGAAGGGTTACGTGCACCGAGAGCGGAAGGGATATAAAGACGAAGTGATAATCGTAGTGACACAGAACGTTTCTTCAGCAGACAAGGGATGCCCGCTGACTCGCGGTGTGCAACCGCAACCCCCGTTCGGATGGAACCAAAGCTAGGTCTACCGGCTACGCCAGGGTGGTTGTAAGGGAAAAGGGAACGCGACTTGAATTCCTCATAAATGTGGTAGAATCATATAGTTCATGTTAAAAGAAAGCGCGACTGGGACGAGGGAAAGAGGCAAAGAGACACAAGACAAGCGCTGAATGAGGGATGATAATATGGAAGGGCTGGAAAGACACGCGTGAGAACATATAAAATAGCCCTTTGTAGAAGAAATGAAATTGATAAGGATAGATAACTGGGCAAGTTGGTAATAGTTCATGTTTAAAAACAGCGCGACTGGGACGACGACAGAAGACGAAGAGACACAAGACAAGTACTGAATGAGGGATGATAACATGGAAGGGTCGGAAAGACACGCGTGAGAACATACAAAAGAGCCCTTTGTAGAAGAAATGAAATTGATAAGGATAGATAACTGGGCAAGTTGGTAATAGTTAATGTCTTTTGTCCTCATCTTTTTTCCTCGCCCCAGTCGCGCTGTTTTTCAACATGAACTATTACGAACTTGCCCAGTTATCCATCCTTATCAGAATTTTATAGGTCCAATGCATCGCGTTCATCCTACGTTTCTGACTCAGAGTCGTCTATTGCAGATAGGATGGACAAACAGAGCGGCGGCAGGGAAGACTCGGACGACGGCTACACTCTGATAAGACGAAAAAAAAACCAGCGTGGCACAGCCAACAGCGGAGATACAGTGGTCTAAAAAAGTTGCTGACGTCTTCAAGGCTTAAAGACTTAGGACTTACAGTGTTGTGACCAACCGACAAAGCCAGTGGTCGGAAATTCAACAGAGTACAGTTGAACGTATATAGGTGTTGAACTTTACTCCGTTGAATTTCCGCACGTTGGTTTTGTCGATAGAGTCGAAGTATAATTTAATGACCCTAGACAGGTCAAGGAGGTACGAATTAACGGCCTAAACAATCTGGTAGCGGTGGATGTCAACACGAAAGAAGCTTTTAAAAACCAAAGTTATATGCGACAGGTTGGTCAACGCACTGGCTCCGTTTAGCACACAAGACATCGCGGGGTCGTCCGGGATGTAGAAAAAGCTTTGACGGAGTAGGATATCCGTAGCAGTGGGCGAGCCCCAGGCCACCCCGTGCTCGGGTAAAGCGGCTGGGAATGTCGGCTACAGTCCGAGTCATCTTCGCAGGCAAGGATTTTCCTTAGTGTGTTCTCTTGAGATACGTGTAGCACGCTGTCACGCTTTTTGTGGCTCGTCCACTACAGTGTTTTCAATGCAAAAGGACTGGTCATATGGCAGCGGTATGCGAGAGTGTGTTTACGTGTGCAAAATTCTCCGTCAAACACAAATCTACGGCATGTGAAAGCGAGACTACTCGCTCTGTCACCTACCGGCGGAGTCATGCGGCCACATCAAACTTGTATCCAGCTATAAGGAGAGAACGACGAATGTGTAAGTAGCAGGCCATGGCAGCGTCCACTCACGCGAAAACGCGAGTGGCTGTAAAGAAGCAAAACACAGACATGATTCGCCAGGGCACACAGCGGTCTACTGCCACGAGCTCGAACACTGCCGAAGCGCAGAAGCCACAAAAATAAATTTCCCCCGATTGAATGGAGGCCCGACCGCAGGGAAGAAAGTGGAGGGAGAGAAAGACGCGACCCGCTCTTAAGACGAAAAAAGCGGTAATTTACTTTAGACAGCCAAAATGGTTCAGGAAGAGAGACGTCGGTCCTACGAAAAGGCAACGCGAGAGGAAGGGCAATAACCAGCCCCCCCGACCGACTCTGCGGACTTTGCCATACTTTGGATAGTAGCACGTCTGGTCAGAGCCGTGAGACAGCTTGCACAACCACAAGGCCACAGAACGAATGCGAAGTTTGCACTGGAGGTACTTGAAGCCGTTGGAGAAAGTCTCGAGGCAATCGCCCCACAGAATGTCTGAGCCCTGCCTCATGAGTCGGCAAACCCAATTCCACACAACGGCACCCCCAGCATAAAAGGAAGAGCGTCACCCTTGACGTACGAGGGGGCAGCGAGACGTTCAAACTCTGTTTCAGTAGAACTGTCAGGGCCTCGCATCTAAACACAGCGAGCTACACCTGCAGCTGCAACGGTACCCAAGGCCTATACCGACATTAGTTGAGGCAGGGATACCAGGGGAACTGTCGCTACCCGTATACCTGAAGGTCAGAACGCAGTACGTCCCGGGCTTCCCCTGCGGGAGTGCAGCGCTCGTTATACAAAAAGTGCCGTACGTCCTTGTCGACACCAGCCATTTTTGCAGCCTGCCAGCGGAGCTGCGGCATAAGTAATATTTTCCAAACACACTTGACATGCACTGGTGGGGTACGTACGTCCGGACGGTACTGAGCTGCCGACAGATGACATGGTGTATGGGTGCAAAAGCATCGACGAAGATATTCTACTATATAGGGACATCAGCGCACATGGCGAGACGTGAAGCAGCCTTAAAACAGACAAGTAGGAAGAATACACCACACAAATAATAGAAGAGCCGGATCTGTTCGTGGCAAACGAAGGAGTACCAACTTTTTTTCAGACCCTCCCCCCCCCCCCCCCCCCGGCACGTAGAGCGCCCTTGATGTCAAAGCGCATACGCTTTTATTAGAGCTGGCATACACAACAGTTTATACAGTTCGGTATGCGGGAACATTATTTTTTGAAAGTTCTTAAACGTGGTCGCCGTAGTGGTCTGGAGCCCGCCTCTCTACGTATTGGTGGCTGAACAGGTCGAGCACGAACCTCTTGCTACTCGGCTGCTGGGACAGCCGGAACCACCAATGACGCTGGCTCGGAATCGAAGTCTCGACGGACGGCATCTGGATCCTCCGAGAAGGAGGCTTGGCGTCAGGCGCCGGGAGGACGGTAGCTGGATCCTTGGGAGGGGGGCCTCAGTGTCAGAGACCGGTACCTCGGCGGTATGGTGACCTAGGGGAGGAGGCGGAGAAGCAGTCGAAGCTGGTAGAAGTTCAAGTGCGCAATGAGCAACTGAGGACCCCATAGGTCCCCGCTGACGGGTCCCAGGTTCCACCTGGCGGTAGAGTGCTTGAACCCGCAGGATCCTTGGACAGCTTTGAAGCTTTCCATATTCTTCCATCATCTAGGCTGAAGGATGATGGTCCTCGCTGACCCACCACTTTCCAGAGACGACTGAAGGAGAGATCCCCTTTCCAGGGAGCGGAAGGTTTCTTTACTCTAACCAAGTCACCGACTGAGACCTCGGTCTTGTGGGCAGCACGGCGATTTTTTGTGTAGCTTCGGCTACTGTCTTGCTTACGTTTCACGTGCTGGCGCATATGGCGGAGTTCCCCAGCAGGATCCTTGAAGAAGGATGGTGACGGATGCCCACGACGTCCAGGCGCGTTCTGGACATCCTTCCATAGAGCACCAGAGCCGGGGCAACTCCCATCGGACAGTGCGGCGTGCAGCGGTAGACGCCTAGGTAGTCGCGCACCGCTTGCCGAAGCGGTCGATGCTCCAGCATAAAAACTTGGACGACATTCTTGAAGACACGGTAGAACCGCTCTACGAGTCCATTCGCCTGAGGGTAATACACTGAAGAATGGGCAAGGCGAATGGCGCGGTCTTTTAAGAATTGGATAAATTCTTGCGACGAAAACTGGGGCCTGTTGTCGCAAACGACTTCATCCGGGTACCCCTGGCGAGCGAAGACAGAATGCAGGAAACTGGTAACCGTGCTTGTGGAAACTTCTCTCTAGAACTGCACTTCAGGCAACTTGGAGAAATAGTCATCAAAGCTGATGGCGTACTTGCAGTCTTTTGGGGCCCGTTTTGTAGGGCCAACAATGGAGATGGCGATTTTCTGCCATGGGCCTCCTGGTAGAGGAACCGATTGCAACGGAGTAGCTGCAGTCTTGGCCTCCTTCTCTCCAGACTGGCAGATGCTGCTGTTGTGGATGGCTGCTTCTACTTGCTTCTCTATTCCTGGCAACCGAAAGCGTTCCCTGAGACGCGCCTTGGTCCTAACTATCCCAGGGTGAGCCTCGTTGCGCTGTGGCAATGGCCTGCGGAGTGAGGAACTAAGGAACGAGGAGTCGTTCCCCACGCAGAAGCTAATTGTCTACAAGGCACAATTCTTCGCGAACGGTGACGTAGGGCTTGAGTTCACCCGAAAGAGATGCCTGGGGAAACCAGGATGACGTAACATAACCCTCAACTTGCTCCAAAATAGCGTCTTCGCACAGCCGCTGCTCAAATTGCTTCTTGGTTAAGCAGAGCGGTGTAACGAGGGCCACGACTTCTTTGTCTAACGAGACGTCTTCCTGAAGAGCAGAAACCGGAAGGCAGGAAAGGCGTCCGCCACTTGGTTCTCCGAGCCCTTGCGATACTCTAGAGTGTAGTTCTAGGGAAGAAGTCGCTCGGACCAGCTTGCGATGCGAAGGTGGCGTCTTCCACAACCTTGGGGTGAAAGAAGTGAAACCAGGGCATGGTGATCCGTGCGCAACGTAAAAGGGCGACCCACGAGGTAGGTGTGCCAATGCTCGGAGGCCCAGACGCATTCGAGTGCTTCAGGTTCCCCGACTGCGTACTTCCTCTCCGCTGGCGAAAGCGTACGGGACGCAAAAGTGACTGTGCAAAGCCTGTGACCATCCAGCTGCTGAAGAACAGCGCCAAGTCCGATGTCGGAAGCATCTGTGGAGATGATCACGGGAAGACTGGCGTCGAACATCTGAAGCACCTTGCTGGAGGACAACGCAAACCTGATCTTGCGAAAACTGGCGTCGACAGCGTCGCTCAAGATGAAGGGCTGGTTCTTTTGAAGCAGGACTCGCATTGGCTCTAACACGTCAGCAAGGCAGGGGACGAACTTGGCATAGTGCTTGACCAGGCCAAGAAACGAGCGTAACCCAGCAACGTCGGTTGAGGCAGGTGTGTTCGGAATGAAATCCATTTTTTCTGGCAATTGCGAAATGCATTCTGCAGTTACCTTATGACCTAAAAAGAAGAGTTCTTAGACGCCGAACGCACACTTGGCGTTCGGCTTGAGACCCGCAGCCTTGATGGTCCATAGAACAATGGTCAGGTTGGCCAGATGCTCTTGCTCACTATTGCCGAACACGATGATGTCGTTGATGTAGGAAAGAACGCCGGGCATCCCTGAAGGATCCGCGAAATCGTCTGTTGGAAAGGGGCTGGAGCCGATACCCGGTCAAAGCATATCAGCTTAAAACAAAAAAAGTCGATCGTGCGTGACGAATGCAGTGAGGTCACGGGTGTCTGGATGAAGTAGCACCTGGTGGTAGGCCGACTTGAGATCCAGCTTCAAGGAGTGGGTGGCTCCGGCTAAACTGTTCAGCAACTCTTCTGCATGTGGAAGAGGGAAACTGTCCGTGACGACGGCTTTGTGGGGCTTGCCAAGTTCACCACGGAGTCGAATACCGCCGTCTTTCTTTTTCACGATAGCAATGGGAGACACCCACTCGTAGGCGTTGACGCGCTTTATCACATCCAAGCTTTACAGGCGACGAAGCTCTGCAGCCACCTGAGGGCGGAGGAACAGCGGAAGACACCGAAGCTTCGATGTGACAGGTGGCACCATTGCTTCTACTTAGACCTTTTGAATATAACCTTTGGCAAGTCCAAGTCTTGGGGCGAAGAGAGATCCAAACTTGCTGGAAAGAATCTTCGGAAGTCGAGGCGGTGCAGGAACAGTCTGTATTGCGGAGGGCTGGTTGGTTTCGCCTGCAGCTAGCACCGACGTTGTCTCGAAGCAACGAAGGGTAGAGCCGTCCATTTGAAGGTCTAAAACCTTGATGGCGTCGATACCAAGGTGAGCAGACACCAAGGTGAGCAGTACGTCCCTTAAACATGACTTGAGCGGAAGAGCAACCGCGTACTGGGATAGGCTGCTTGGAGTAGTCAAACAGTTTCACTCGTGGAGCAGATAGCAGCGATTCCGCAGCGAAGTGCTTTTTAAAATGGCTGTTCGCCAAAATCGACGCCAACGGACTAGACTCGAGAAGGAACGTCAATGTCTTGTCATGAACAAAAACGTCGAGAAAATGCTGGTGCGAGCACGGCCAGCGGCGGAAAGCACTCTCAAAACTTCGTCATCGTCGAATGAGTGGTGGCAGTCAACATGAGCCACGGCGAGCGCAGACGAGGGTTGCGACTTGTTTAGATGGAGCCAAAATGGCCACGTCGACCGCAATGAAAGCAGCTCTGATCTAGCGCCGGGCAGCGCGAACCACGTTGCTGACGGGAACCGCAGCGGAAGCAGAACGACGAACTTGGCGATCCGCGGGCGCGCTTAGGGCTGACAGAGCGACGCTCATCATGAAAGAGTTGACCTTTACAGGCGGTCCGTGAGGTGCGTGAAACAGTTGAGTCACAGCATGGCGGTAGGCGGTGGCTTGCGGGCGGGGATGGCTGCCGACGGGAAGACGAGCGAGGTTGCGTTGGCATAGGCCGACGCTGATTGTCGTTTGAAGTTACTCGCTGAACGTGGCTAGGAGTAAACTCTCGGACTTCCTGAGCCGCTTCTTTGAGCTACTGTGCTAACAGCACGGCACGCGAAAAAGAGAGTTTCAAACATTTGAGAAGTAGGCACTCTCGAAGGTGCAGGGAAACGATGCCTAGTAAAACTGGTTACGAAATTCTTCGACGGCGGTAAATGAGCAACGCGTCGCGAGTTCTCGTAGTGTGGCAAAGTACTCGATTATGGACTCGCCCGGTTTCTGGACTCGACGACTGAACCTGTGGCATTCGACGACGGCATTGCTCGCGTACGCAAAATGCTGTGTTAAAACAGCGACGGCTTGGTCGTACGAGGACAGTGCCATGCAGAAAAGGCTTGCCGCTGTCTTCTGAAGTTTTCGCGGCAGCAGCGGTAGGAACGGTTGCGGAGGCGTCCGAAGGAGGCGGCAACGAAAATAAAATCCGCTTACGTTCAAGTGTGAGGCTGTGCAGCAGCAAGGCCTTGCGACGCTCGGGTGTAAAGTTGGACGTTCTAGAAGCCAGGAGAAAGGTCTCAAACATTCGTAACCATTTCGGCCACGCAACGGCTGGACGGCCCGGCGCCGGGAGGAAAGGCGGTTGTGGAGGGAACCCGGAAAAACTCATGCCGCGAAGCTACCGGCGAAGTAACGCCGCATGGGAAAACTACTAATCCTCGTCGCAAATTTAGTGTGGTGACCGAGATTGAAGTGACAAGCAGGCGACTGCAGTCGAACACACTTTTAATATGTTAACACATGTTTATATAGACGAGACCACTAGCGACATACCACTAATCTCTATGTCTACTTGCAGGATCGCGTTTGAGCAGCTCCGCCTATGGACGGGAAATCGGCCACGGTCGGCCATCTTTTTGGTAGAGTTAAATTATCTCTAGCCATCATAGTAATATGGCGGACAGTGCTACGGCGGCAGGCTGCCATAAAATAGCTGTGGGTCTAGTACACTGTACCATGGGGGATATTTCGTGCTTGATGAAAGTTGTTCGACGAAGCAGATTCTTGAAACCCGGTGTGAACGGTAGCCCTATTTTTGAGGACCCGGCGAAAGTTCTACGAAAGCGCATCACCGGGGGAAAGCAACGCAGCTCGCATTAAAAGCTGATGCCGTACCGGCGTCTGCTTTCGATGCTTCTTTCGATGCGACTTTCGATGCGTGCTGTGCTTCTTTTCCCCGGTGCTGCGATTTCATGCAGTTTTCACCGGGTCTTCAAAGATCGAGCTACTGTTCACGCCGGGTTTCTACAATATGTTTCGTCGAACAATTTCCATCAAGAACGAAATATAACCTACTCCTATTTTATATCCGCTTGCAACCACAACAGCCACAGCGCTGTCTGCCATGGATGGATGATAGTGGCTGCACCAGCTGTACATTGGCTAGAGGTAATATAACTCTACCAAAAAGATGGCCGCCAGTGGCCGCATTTGGCCCAGGTGGCCCCTCCGACAATTGGTTGCCCTCCAACCAACGTCACTAGAACCCTCAGTTGGGTAACTCACCGTTGAAACATGGGCCGCTGGCGTCCACCGAGAGCGAGCTAAATACGACAACAGCGCCACTCTTTATTATTTGTCTTTACTGTGGTAACCTTGAACTTTCAGACACATGTTTTTGCGTAAAAACCAACGGGAAAAACTCTTTTTGTAGTAACTTTTATTAGAGTTTAGTACAAATTGAAGGATCGTGATGTTTTCTAAGATCTTTAGTTTGCAAGGTTTTGCGGCACAATTAATATTGTTTTTATACAACCATACCTCAGCGGTGATTTCTGGTAGCGCGTCCCGACCTGGGTGCATCTTAGCTTCGGTAGTAATTCGCGGCGCGTACGCTGAGGAGACGGGGATGGCGCCCCTCACCCACCGTATCTGTTTCGGCGCCATTATGGCCGATTAAATTCAAAATAGAAGTCACGTGCAGTTCCTCGAGTGGCCGCTGCGGGAGAAATGGCGGCGTTGTGATCGCCATTAGCTCGGTTTTGGAGGACGGGTCGGTGCCACCTTTTCAGAGCAGTCTTTATGGCAGTTTCCCAACTGAGTGGTTTAGTAACGTTGCCTCCGACACAATACAAGGTTGACAGACTTAATACCGAAACCGAAGCTACGACACTACACTTATTATTATGGATGACTGATTAGTACTAGCTTTGCCTAATATGTTTTAGATGCTTATGCATTGCCTGCTATGCACTATCATTTTTGTACGCGTTACTGAAAAATGTAGCCGATTACAATTAAACTTATTTTGTCAAAAAAAATAAACTCATTACAGTAATCGACTACTGCATCACAAACGTAATCTAAAAAGTTAACACAAAGTAATTGATTAGTTTTAAAGTTACTTTTTAAACTGTTTGTTACAATCAGAAATACATGCATATGTTCAAAGTGGTTACGTTTTGTTGATTTATGTCGTTCACACCTTGTTAAGCTGCAAAACCTCGACAGTCAAAGCGTCGATGAACACGTTGACAATAGTCTAATCCTTCTGGTATCTTCGTATCTTCTTTTACTTGTTTAGGGGGCAAACAAAATGTCCAACTCTGGCTCAAGATGAGCGAGTAACGCACGCGCAGACAGAAAAATTGTTTGAAAAAAATGCTCTACTCAATAAATTTACCTGTTTCGGAAACATAATAAATTACAAATATTTGATTAGAGGAACATATAAATGAATTACAGCGAATGTTTTCACTGAAAAGAAGTATTTGAAGAGTTCCAAAAATACAATAAAATGTGATTGATTACAAGCAATCAGTTACTTCTAACTCGTGACGCACAAGTATGCCTACTATGCATGATACATGTTGCCTTGGCATGCCTGTAGCTCTATTTCGCTACACTCGAGTCTTACACTTTTCACATAAACTCCAGCCCATGAACACATACTGTGTCAAGAACAGTAGATATTGTATTCTTATTTTTTGCGTGCAGATAAAGGGATGATAGTAATTTCAGAGAAGAGACAGACTTGTATAATGTGAACATTAATCAGGTATAAAGAAAGCGGTTTCCACAATAGTAATAAAAAGTTCTACAACGTTTCTTGAAGATTAAGGAAAGCACAAAAAGAACAAAAATGCTCCCATGACAAAAGGGTTTTACACAGTTTGCACTGCCGCCTACTGAGAGATCTAAACGCTAGGTTCGGTATTTGCCATGACGCTCATCATCTTGCTGTATAGAATAGGCTCCGCATTGATTCCCCAGGCAAAATCAAAATGGGTGAACTTCTCTTCCGGCACTTGATAATATTCCACCACATTGGACAGCTTCTTTTGTAGGCGTGCCACATCCTTTTCTGTGCTAAACCAGTCGCCTTTGCTCCAGTAGATTGCCACGGGAACTTCCACGCGAGAGAGGCATATACTCGGGGGGTTTGAGCTGCACGAAAGACCGACTGGTTAGTGTAAACAGATTTTATTGTTTAAGCTGAATACTCCCTGTTTATAAAAGTAAAAATTAAACAAAGCAGTTTCATCACCTTACCTGGTTTCTAAATGGGAAATACTCGAACATATTCGCATTAATGGACCATACTGATCGAAGGGCATAACGTCCCGAACCAACCCAATGAAAAAGTTTGGTGGCATAGACATAGTACTTACCGGTAATCATGAGCCTCGTAGCTGGTATCCTGGCGCCGCCAAACATTGTGTATCCCGGCTGCTTTGCAACGTTTGTCACATTTGAGCTTTACGGCTTCATTTATTTGCATATTTTAAATACTTGGATTAAATAATATAAATATTGACTGAGTTTTGTTAGAGCTTTGCAAGGTAACATTCGTATGCGTGACGTTTTGGTCATCACCGTTACAAAATCAAATATCCTGGATAGCTTAAAACCATAACAATGTTACACGTACCGAAGGGTGCCAGCTTCAGATTTTCAGTTTTTTGATAGGTAGACAAGAATACCAAAGTAAAGGACACATGCAAAGGAAAAAGCATTTTTTGAAACAGTCGATGAAAAAATAATGTTATAAAATAATTTACAGCGAAGAAAGAAAAATTTAGAGCTTATTTTACGGCGCAAAACGAATTTGTAGTTGGCGCCCCCGGGAGCCGCCGCTGGTCACGTGGTAGGCCGGCGCGCCACCGCGCTCCATCGGGGCGCCGCAAAGTACCCGCCGCCGCACGCTAAGCGTAGTGCGAACGCCGCTTCAACGCGTTTCCCCACGCGCCGTCGCCGCGCGCACAAGTTCGCCTGCTTCGGGGCGCCGCCGCCGTCATCCGACCGG
>JABSTQ010000631.1:0-20012 GCA_013358835.2 Ixodes persulcatus
ACATACAAAAGTCACTAAAACTTGAACAGCATTTTTAAGAACAATCGCCTGCGCGCTGCCATCTTTGTTTGCTGTGCTGTGGAGCGCTTTCTGAACATGCGCTATTGCTCTGCTGTGCGGTATATAAGACGCTGCGCACGCGTGCACAGCTCAGTCCTTTGATTTCCTTGCTTTAAAAACTATAACTAACTGCACAGCTCAGTGACTCTGAATTCTTCAACCTAGTGATAAGCGATGGAAAGGTCTATAGACCCACATTTTTCAGGGACGATCCAGTTGGTTGGCGCAATCTGATGGCACAAGTATTCCCCAAGCCGAGCTCAAATCAATAGCACATCACACGAGGCAGATATAATCAAGGCGATAGGCTCGAACGAAGACGATAATCAAGACGATAAGTGACCTCGCAAGCCGAGCGCCGCTCCTCCAATGAACGCTTCCACTGAGGCAAACATTTGGATTACCGTAACCCGAGCGAGCGTAGCAAGCGCAACTCGATGCTCCGGGGCCAGGGCCCCCGTTCGGGCTCAAGTGCACCTGCAGTCAGCAACACAAAAAAAAAAAAGCAATGAGTGACGTTGTTAGCGCGAATGTGGCGAGCGTAGCCTGGCGTAGCACCCTTTCGAGTTTCCCATTCTGAAAGTCCCTACAAACTACTCGAAAGTCAACGTACGTCCCTACGTCCCTACAGCGTAAAAAAAAAACCGGGAATGTCCTTACGAGTAGGGACATGTCCCTACATCTGACAACACCGACTCGTCCACTCGGGGCGAGGGGACGCGCAAACGTGGAAAAAAGCAGATAGTGGTGTCGGTGGCGCTGTAGTCGACTAGTGGACAGAGCCGTTTATTGAGAGAGTTTGGCCATACATTGGTTTGAATAGGCGAGCATCTCGGGTCAACCACAGGCCGCGAAACAGCCCCTAGCGGTGGTCGCGTGCTCTAAATTTGTGCCACGACTATACTTCGTTTCACCTTATGTGCGAGCGAAGGCAAAACTGGAAGCGCGAGCACGGAAGCTCCGTGCGTTCAGGCTTTGCTCGAGCGCGCGAGCTGGGGAGAAATGCAAAAAGCGCTGGTCTCGCGCTTCTAGCTTTGGCTTCGCTCGCAGGTAAAGTGAAACGAAGTATAATTTGAACCGTGCCGAGCGGTACTCCGCGTCTCAAGACGCTCGCGCACCCCACCCTTTGCACTGCTTTCTTTCAGCCAGTCTCAGGACGCTGTTCTAGCAGTGCAGACAAAGGCATGGGCACGAGCGCGTGGCTTTGGAAAGTGCCTAAAAGGCACGAGGTCTCGTACAAACAATAACGTTTAGCTGAGCTAGGCTCACGCGCCTGTGCCTTTGTCTTCACTGTCGACATTTGTGAGATGGAGTAGAGGTCGCCTGATTGGTCGACGCTGTGTCACAAATTTAGTTTACGCTCTAAGCGTGGGGGGAATATTCGGCGCTGGCGGCGGCCTTTGCTCCGCCTATTGTCCAAACTCTCCTAATATACGGCTCTGCTAGTGGACAACCTCGCTGGCCGTGATGATGATCTACCAGCGCGTTGCGTTCGCTCCGAGTTGCGAACATTTTGCACATACACAATTATGAAGCCTGAGATGGAGAATTAAAACAAAAACGGACAAGGCAAACGCAGCTGGAGCTTTATTGACCAGAAAACGCGAGAAATGCACGTTCCGAAAAAATTGAGGTAGAAAAAAAAAAAACACGTGCCGGAGTGTTTACGGGCACTAGTCCGACTGGTTATAATCCCCTCCAAGGTTCTCCATACCACTTAGACAAAAAATGGACACTCAAATGCCCGAAAAGGAAACATCCCCCAAAAATAACAGAGCTAGTCCTACTATTGACTGAACCCCCGTAATTTTCTTCTTACTACAATCAGCTTATAACATCAAACCAGAAGTCAGGGCAATGAAGAGAAATAGATAAACTCGTGTATGATCCCTTTTATCATGCCATCTCACACATAAACTATACCAACGAGTATGTCTCCCGTAAAGCAGGGCGTACACATAAATGACACAGTTCAATATTTATAGTTATTCTGAGACGTAGGAACAATAAAAAAAATGGACAGAACAACAAAGTCTCTAACATAGCTTGATATTTATTGAAGAACCATCGCTTTTTGTGGCGGTAGCTCTGTGCATATTACAAGGAAAAGGGTGCATTTTGTCCTTCCCAGGCGAAAATCAGTCCACTCCAGCTGGATTATGGAACTGGAAATGAGGCAGTCCAGCTGGATTCCAGCTGGACCCAGTTGGATTCCAGCTGGACCCAGCTGGAATCCAGCTGGAATGTCTCATTTCCAGTTCCATAATCCAGCTGGAAGTGGACTGATTTTCGCCTGGGATTTGATATGTGAATTTGATATTTCCTTGTGTCTATCAACATGATCATGGCTGATGTAACTCTACTCTCACCCCCCCCCCCCCCCCCTGCAATAGTGCCTCCGGGCGCTGCGGGGTAATGGCAAATAAATAAATAAATAAATTATATACATGTCCTAGACCTCTCCTCTCCCACTACACAGTGTACCCTAACTTTCAACTTGTACCGATAACCGCACATAACCCCGAATCACAAAAGCATACACGCCCGAAGCATAAAAGGACACAAACCCAAACACAAAAAAGACAAAAAAAAAAAAAAAGATCGCTAGAAATTCCCGCACTTGGTAAGGTCAGACTGTGAAGCCGGCAACACGTACCAATTAACTATTTTGTTCCCTTATCAAGAGACGAGGAAGGTTGTCCGACAGAGAAACCACAAAGCAGCACACGGAGCTTAAAATACGCGGGCGGCGGAGAAAAGCTCACCAGAAAAAAGCTCACCGGAGTAAAGCTCACCGGGGAAAAGCTCCCCGCAAAATCGATTGATGCGGAGAAAAGCTACCGGCCTTTGAGCGGATGCGGAAAAAAGCTCACCGATTTTTTAATATTTTTTTCTTAGCTTAGCGGATTCTGCGTTACACGTTGCAATTTAACACAATTCAAATTCGTCACTTCATTAAAAATATATGTTCTCTTTATTGTAATATTCTTGAAGTTCACTGGGCAAATTTACTAATTCCCCAGAAATTAGTAATCACCCATTCTGTATATTAATGAAGCCGCAAGTATAAAATCAGAACATCTTACACCGGTAAAAAAGACAACAATTTATTGACAGCTGACAGGGCGCCGTCGGTAGCTCTGTCAGATAGAGGTTTGTTCTTTGCGAGCTAATATATGAATAACGGTATGTGAAGAGCTTCAGCTCCAAAGATTGTGTAGTGCCTGATAGATAAGTATGTGTTTGTTGGTGTAATCAGTGGCGGCTACGCTGTGTTTTTTTCTTAAAATTTCACTAACAAAACTTTAGTTGCGAGAAGAGCTTTGTCCTGTTGTGCTTGTTGTCTTCACTCCGTCGTCGTCGTTTGAGCGGTTTTCAGCATGTACAACGTTTACCAAATCGCCCAATTCGCTGCCTTACAGAAGACTAGTTCTTGTCACAAGTAACACCGGTGACAGTATGCAGCTTTGAAGGTCATGGGTGGCTCGCCGTAGAAGGGCACTATCACACAAAGGCAAAGTGTGGAAACACCAGCACGAACGACTAGAAAACGTGCATGTCCGTGGAAGGAAGAACTGTTTTATCTTGCTTTCAAAGGGTAACAAAAGCTTCAAAAAGAATTTCAGGCACCGCGTTGTTGCGCATGCACTTTCGGATTTTCGGCATTTACAGTTTTGATTTTTAGGTTTTAGGCAGACATTATTAAGTTTACAAACTTTTTTTGTGTTCTTCAAATTCATAAAGTTTTCAGTTACGGCTCATTTATACTGCCCCATTTTCTTACGGTTACGAATAAGTGACCGAAACATTCGTGTCTCGAATGTCGCGTGTCATGCTTTCTCCTTCGTTGCCTAAACCATAAAAGAACACTTGCCCGCAATTCTTAATTTGGGAGCCATATACCCAAGAAAATAATACAAAAAAGACATTTTCTTTTTTACAAAGCTGACGAATTTTAATCATAAGAAATTGATATATTTACGCATGATGCAACAGCCTCCATATAACGGAAGAAAAAAAAATCGGTGAGCTTTTCTCCGCATCCGCCGGTTTTGCGGTGAGCTTTTCTGTGAGCTTTTCTCCGGGATTCAAAATACACAGTTTCTCTTTGTTATCTTTCTTTTTATGTAAGACTTCAGTGCCCTTTCGGATTTTCGGCATTTACTGTTTTGATTTTTAGGTTTTAGGCAGACATTAAGTTTTCGAACTTTTTCCTGTTCGTCAAGTTCATGAAAATTTGAGTTGGGCTTTCGTTGCCTACAGAGTAAGCCACAGAAAACACTCGCCCGCAATAATTAATTTGGGAGCAATATACCCAATAAGCTTAACAAATAATACAAAAAAGGACATTTTCTTTTTTCAAAGCTGACGAATTTTAATGATAATAAACTGATATATGTTACGCATGATCCAACAACCTCCATATAAAAAGAAGAAAAAAAAAAATCGGTGAGCTTTTCTCCGCCTACGCTCAATGGCCGGTGAGCTTTTCTCCTCATGCGTAGCATGAGGCTAGTCTAAGCATGAGGCTTCATTTAAAGTTAGAGTTTTTATGAATAACCATTGAACCAAAGCATGCATAATCACCCTGAGACGTGGGAACAACAAAAAAAAAAGGACAGAACGACGAAGTCCGTTTTTTTTTTATTGTTCTTACATCTCAGAGTTACAAGGGATGTCATTCACCAGCTCGCCGGCGTTTTTTCCCTTTCTGAACCACAGCATTCGTCGACTCTGAAGAACGCGCAGATTCCCAGTTCCGACGGTTCTGTCCAAACGGTTAACCCGCAGCTCATGGCGCCATACTTATTACGTGTACACAGCACGGAACACCAATTCCGTACTTGCGTCGCTCTAAAAAAAAAAAAAATAAAAAATTTGTATCCATCTAGGTAGATAAAGTCTATAATTGCGGGGTGCATCGGTCGTTATGCGGCACGTCATTCTGTTTTTTTTTTTTTTGTGTGGTTCAAGTTAATTTTATTTTGTTGTTTCCTTCACTTAAAAGAGCCCTTGTAGACCCTCAACGGATCAGGTAAAGATGCTGGTTGAAGCGCGAAGGGGCTGGGACGGGGGTAGTGAGGACGGGGCTTTTGGCACGGGGGGAATACGGGACGGGGAGCGCGGGGTTTTCGAAACATGGGGCTACGCGAGGCTTTTTGCGACGGGGATTCTGCACGGAGTTAGGACGGACATGTCCTTCTGGCGAGCCCGAGTGCATTTTAAAACAAGTTTTTTCCGGTCCTATTCCTAACGAGACGCAACAAGTGGTGGAGGTGCGAGGTAGCGAGTCATCCCGCAAGATCACCCCGATGACGGAGTGCCACTGCGAAGGACGCATACACTCAGATATTTGTACTTTTCTACATGTTCTATCACAGTGTCTTGCATCTCCAGAGGTTCCCCCTTCGCTATGAAACCACGCGAAAAGCTAGACAACGGCACCTAAATTCCCCGATCCCAAAGGAGCGGAGTAAAGCTGATGGATTTTCGGCTTCGGTCCCATTGGCCGCTGCGCGTTAGTTTACACGACGGCCACCCCATGGCGCTGCGTGTCCTTCAGCGCGCCGCGTCCAAGGTCAGAGCGGCGAGGAGAGGCGCCCTCTCCTCGCCGGCAGAGCGCGCCGCTCTGCCGTCCCACGCAAGTACGCTGCAGACGAAATAAGGGAGCGGAAGAATGACGTACATGCTTTCGCATTCATAACTCATAAGTGCTTAGGTGTGCCTTGAGCCTTTTTTCCCTCCCTCCATGTAAGTCAGATCAAATCCTAAATTTCATACCTCTAAGCTTTTTTCTTTTTTTTTTGCCATTTCCCTAAGGTATATAATAACGAGCAGGGAAGACAATGGGCAGCCCTGCCTAAGTCCTCTTTTTATTGCTGCTGGTTTTGTGGTTTTGGCTTCCCAAGTTATAACTACCCTGCTATCTTCATATATCTGTTCTAGACTAGAAACTTAATCAAATTTTCATTTAGTTCATATCTTTTCAGTTGACCCCCGAGTTTTGCCTGATCCACATTGTCGTATACTCCTTTCATTTCCAAAAATGCCAGCCATAACGGCCTTTGCGTTATGGCTGGTACCAAGATGGCCGCGTGCACAGTGCTGCCAGACCACCAAGCAGTTTGCATATCAACTCAACTACCGGTGGTTACAATGTTCGACGTCATCATGTGACTATGGTGCCTGGAACGCGTCTTCGACTGGTGTGTTTACCGCGTCCAAAAAAAAGCGGTCCCTCGATTTCCGCTTGATGACGTCATAAAGTGTCATGCTGTCGCCGGTCGCGATCCTGGTGGCGTCCCAACAGCACTGGTGTATGTGGCAGACGCCTAGTTGGGACGCCATGACGACAGCGACATTCGCGTTCGGTTGTGCTACTCGCAGCTTCTCGTTAGCATTGCTAAGACCAACCGCCAGGATCGCGACAGGCAACAACATGCCACTCCGGATTCTGTGACGTCATTTGTTGCCACTTCGGGACCACTTTTGATGTATGGGCAGCATAGGACGCTAAACACACCAGTCCAAGACGCGCTCTGGGCACCCTGTAACGTAGGTGCGGGGGCAGCGCTTTCGCACAAGCTTCGTATGAGGCTTATGTTATACATGATGATTGAAACCTGAGGTTTGAAAAACGGAACACTCGTGAAAGAGGAAAAAGAGGGGACCGACAACGTCTCAAACTCAGCTACAAGCTTTATTGTCTCTACGCCTTATATACCCCTCCCCCGAACGTCGCCACCACCACAACCGACGATCACCGAATTAACCACAAACAATACACCACAACCACAATATACCGAACTGCAAACAATACACCAGAATCAAAGGGAAGCGTACCCTATCGTTCCCATCTTCACCCAGTGCAGGGAAGCCTATACCGGGACTTTAAGTACACCGGGTCCAAAATGGAAAACAAACACAAGGTCGTCACCCCGCACCCGCAAGGATCCCGAACTGGACAATGCATCACAAGCAGTGGGAAACATAAAATGACCGTTTCTATAGCCTCACCCCCCCCCCCCCCCCCCACACACACACACACACACACACACACGCACACACACACACACACACTCAACTGAAACGTGAATCAAACACAGTCACCACCAATGCCCCCTCGTTATGATCCTGAACCGAACATGGCAAAACAACTCTGCGAAGCAATCCCGCCCGTTCCTCTCTTCACCCCACACAAGGGAAGGAACATTTTTGACTCACTTCCAAGTTGCAATGACGCTTGGCTGATGCAATTTCCCGACGTTTTTATGCGAACAGTTTCTCGCACAACACGTCTCATCTCGTCACGCTCTCAGACCAGTTTGCTGTACATTCACTGCATTCCTGGAGATGCTTCGCTAGTTCAGAGTTCGAAGCGTTAATCCGCACATTCCGTTTGTGCTCTGTTAACCTATCGTTAATGCATCAATAAAGTTTGTCCAGGGGCGGTGCAACGATATTCAATTGTAATGTTTTTCACTTTATACGAGCTTACTGGCACTAGTGGGACTCAAGGTTACTCGCACGCAACGCCACTGGCCAAGAAACACCTTTGTTGCGGTGTAATTTCAGAGACAAAAGCGATCATTTTCATTTAATCTCTCCTTTGCAAAATTCGATGACGTAAAGTGGGGATCGCAGTACACCTAGAGTGCCTCGATGTCCTTCTGTTTAGGGTGATGCCATCGTTTGTAGTACCCGATGCCGACAGCACGCGCTCACAGGGAAAATACAAAGAAATCGCTGGAAACAAAATGTCGCCGTAGCACAGTCAGCGCCACGAGCGCGTGCAGGGACACGCTCTTTCACGCGCTTCAGAACAAAAAATAAAAATAAACGTTTGAAACAAAATGGCCAGATGTCATCACCCCAAGCAAAGCGCACATGAAGTACACCCATATGACGATATTTGAATGCTCTTCATAGATTGGACCCGAGCATTGCGTGGGCACTCGATGTGGGCACTCGATTTGGGCTCGTGATAATTACTAGCTCGAGAAGCATTCGGGTAGTGGCCCGTGTCCAATCGCTGCAACGACGACAATAGCCGAGCCATAACAATGTCTGGAACTCAGCGCGTGTCCTGTGCTTTGCCAACCCCAGAGCGTGGCTATGATCAACATTGGCGGCATATAATCGGCTCCTAATCACGTGGCCGCTTGTTCTGGTTGCGAGTTGAGGGGGTGAACGCTGCTCGTTTTAGGGGCGAAGCTGGTCTAGCCTTGTACGTATTATCAGCAGTCAGTCAATCAGTATCATCAGCACCACTAGAGCTTCGCCCCAATCAACATCATTCACCACGTGGAGATGTTGTGATTTTTCTTTAATTTTTTCTTGGGACTTCTATTGCGTGGGGTGAAAAACGAACGCGTGTTTCATAGGTCATTAACGTCAGGGATCCGTTTTAAGCGGTATTTGCGCAAAGTACAAAAATTGTTGCATCGCCCCTTTAAAGGGGCGGTGCAACGATTTTCAGACTTAGGCCAATTACCTGCGGAAATTAATCTGCGTCACCTATAAAACGAAGAACAGAAAACCGTATTTTCTTGCGAGCGCTAGTTTTTATTAAAAAAAAAAATGAAACAAATCGAAGGTCAAAGTGCCTCTCAACTCTCCACGTCGAGTTTCGAGTGATGTACTCTGGGGGATCACGTGTTTCCCCTTGGGTCCCCTCTTCAGAGACCCCAGCCGCTTCCTCCGCGATTGCCGACTTTTAAAGGATTGACGTCGTCGAAGGTCGCGGCGAGCGATGGACACAAAGGACGGTTCGCCACGGGGCTGAAGGCGCGTGTAGCAGCGGAGGGGGACAGGTTTTGTTGACTTCCGCGTGTCCCCCAGAGACGCTGTCATTTGAGTTCCCGTAACCGCCACAGGCGGCTGGAGATAGGCAAATAATTCGTTTTTTGCTTTGCGATTACGCAGAGGAATAGCAGTTTTTCGGGGAAAGGTGACGCGTTTTTGGTCACTTGGGCTTGCATAAACAATATAAAAAATGCAAACGGGCAATTCTTTCAACATTGAAATCGTTGCATTGCCCCTTTAAAGGGGCCCTGCAATCATATGTAAGCGTCAAACTTTTTTGCGGTTTCCACGTCTCTTGGGGTTCGGGCAAGCCAGCGGACACGGAGAGAGTAACTAAATATCAGCACGTCATATTTTAACCGGACGACGCAGAAACCTCCTCCACCTACGGGTGCGACCCGCGGTGCCGAAAGCGCGCGATATGTGAAGTCTTTGGTCCCGGCCTTATTACTGGTCGGAGCCGCTAAAAGCTTCTTTTTAGTCGAAACACAAAATATAAGAGCCGCGAACCGTTTCAATTATTTATAATGGTGGTTTTTGTTCAATATTTTAGATCAGAAAAGAAACAAATGCAGTTTATAAAGTACGGAAACAAGAAATGACCCGTCGACACAGTGGCGTCACGAGGGTTAGCGGCACCCGGGGCGGTAGCCCGCCGCGACCCCCCCCCCCCCCCCCCCTCCCGCTCTCGTGTGGCCCGCCGCGACTCCCCCCCCCCCCCCCGCTCTCGTGGCTCGCCGCGACACCCCCCTTAGCCTTGCGCCCGGCCCCTCCCCCTTGTGACGCCACTGCGTCGACATACCCGCCTCCAAACGGTGGAAAAGGCGGCGCATACTAGAAAGGGGTAGTGGGATCAGGCACCGACAAGCGGCAAGCGTAGAAAGGTCCCGGATGTACGCGGCGGCGCTGCGGTCGTATACGGATTTGAGGATCCAACCGGTTCCGAGCCTTCCAATTAAGGCCTTCGGCGAGCAGGTTTGGCTTGCAGTTTGGCCGTTTGGCGGTATGGCAGCGCGAAGTGGCTCCGTTCTGAACTGATCTTTACCCCATGTTTGCTGTCGTTTGTAGCCCATGAAGTGTCATGCCAAATTAGTGTTTAATCGCGGAGCAAATGCAATGCGAGCCGCCCTGGCCGCCCGCTTCATACAGCCTATGAAGCACATGCTTTAGTGGCGCCCTCTCGAGCCGTCGACACGGGGTGCGGCAGCCTCGAGCGCTCGCTGAGCTCACTACCCTTTCTCTAGTTCAAGGCCACTCAAGCCACGACCAAGGACGTCATGAAGGAGATTATTTTTTGCTTGTTTTTGTAATTTTAATTTGCCTATAACTTTTAAAATAAAGCGAAATTCGAGAGAAAAAAAAGTTTCATGAAGTTCCTACGTTCAGTGCGCTCAGGTGCGATGAAAATTAAAAACCAGTCAAAAAATCATTGCAGGGCCCCATGACCTTTCTAGAGCGTTCTGAGTCAGAAACTTCACTACCTTTGCCTTTACAATTTTAGAATTACAACTCTGCTTCGATAGAACAGGTTTCGGCGCCTGCTTCCCGTATTCCCAACACAGCCCACTGCCTCCATGAATGGGCAAATAAAAAACATGGAATGACATTCTTCTCAGATTTTTGTACAGTGAACTGTAGCTCCGGGGCCGCTGAACTTATTACATTTTGTAGGGAATCCGATAAGTCATCTTGAAAAGTGCTCACAATTCTGTCGTCGACATACCTTCGAACAAAGCCTCCATCAGGGGGCAACTCTCTCACCTTCTCAACCACAACTCTGTCTAGGGTGTTGAGATAAAACTCGGCCAAAAGCGGCGCGACCTACAGGCCTGTGCAGACACCCTCCTGCTGCCCATGTATACATCCATTTATCATACTCAATGACTGTTGACTGCAGGTATTGGTCCACAATTGTGAAAAAGATGTTCTTTCACCGTCGTCATCAGTGTTTGCTTTTCAAGAGAATAATATAGATCCTTTATGTCCATTGAGAATACTGAACACGTTCTACCGTGAATGCTATTTATGACACTGATCAGCTCTCCTGAATTTCTTAAGGATAGAGAATGATCCAAGGCGATTAGCCCTAACCCACGTTGCAGAAAATTAGAGACGATCCTCTGCCAAGTGCCGCTGCACGTGGGGAAGTAGCACGTCAATAGAGCAAGTTCCCAGCAACGAAACCAACGGTTTATGGTTCCGCCTCAAAGACGGCATCGTGCCCTCGAAGGTACTCATCAACGGCCCACGTCAACGCCATCGCCGCTTTGGCGTGACGTGGCGACTTCTGACACCACGTCCATTTCCTGAGTCACCCGGGGTGCCCGCAACAGCTGGGAAATGAGCGGCGCAGGCGTCATGTGGTACTTGACGTGGATCACGTGGTTTTGTTGACAATGGCCGGCAGGTGTCTGTGGTGGTGTGCGGGGGTTCCGGAAGAAACGTCCCCGGAAAAAACGTCCCCGGAAACAATGTCCCCGGAAATTATGTCCCCGGAAAAAAAGGCCCCAGGTGGAAAGTAGGAAAAAATGTCCCCAAAAGGTTCTCTGTCGCTGGGTTTTCACTGATTCTCATGGCCTTCGGGCGGTCCTTTCATTGTCCGGTCACAAATGACCTGACCCACCTAGAGGTAGAAAGGGAGACTGGAAGTCACACAAAGCAACCGAAGTAATCTACTGTGGGATATTTTGGAAACCAAATTATTGAGTTTGCCAAAACCAAATTGTGTTTTTTTTTTTTTTTTTCATTGTGAAATAAACATTTATAACACTTCTAGCCTAAATTAAATAATTGTGTTTGGGGAAATTTGAGAGGTACTTGTGTACCATTTCCAATGAAAAGCGCGACACTGTTAGCACGAACAAGCGATCGCTAGTTGTTTTTTTTTTCTCTCTCTTTCTCATAGAAACGAAAGGTTGTCATCAAAGTTATCATAGGTACTGAAAGTGCTCATTTGGGGATATAATGCAGACGGTAAAAATTCGCTCCCACTAATATTCTTTTTAAGTAAATGTGAAAATGCGCCGATGTCGTGTTCGAGCTAACAGGTGTCGCGATGTGTACCTCGGGGAAGCGTATATTTCCTTATTTGTTGGGGCAGACTTCTTGCAGTAAATGTAAACTAGGCGGAGGCTCGCTTCCTTGCAGTGCACAGTATCGTAAGGTGAAGCGCACCTACGGGCTTCACACTTTTCTGCAGTGCCCAACATTATAAGTGCTGTCTTAAAATCCTGAGACTGGGAAGGAAAAAAAGAAGAAAAATTGCAAGACAGAAAAAAGGGGACAGGACAAACGTCTCAAACTCAGCTAACAAATTTTATTCCGTTCACAGCTTTTATAGCCATCTCCCAAGGTCACCGTCACCTCTCACCGATACACTTCTCTCTTTCCACAAAGACCTTCTAAACCGCAAGAGTAAACCATTGTACTCTGTACCGACGTTCTGAACAAAAGACAAAAGAACCGTCTAAAAGCTAATCTAGAAACTCACACTTCATACAGTGACCTCTTGACAAAAAAACATTCCGAACAATACAGACAGACAACAGCGCTGACAAAGGGTTACTGCCAACGCACCCAGCGTGCGATTCTAGATTAGGTTTTGGACGTTTGCTGTTTTCTTTTTGTTTTTTGTTCAGACCGTCCTTACAGAGGACATTGATAAGGTCTTGAAACTAGAAGGTCTTTGTGGTTGTAATGGAAAGAGAAGCTATCTGGGTGCGTTGGCAGTAACCCTTTGTCGCGCTGTTGTCTGTCTGTATTGTTCGGAATGTTTTTTTGTCAAGAGGTCACTGTATGAAGTGTGAGTTTCTAGATTAGCTTTTAGGACGGTTCTTTTGTCTTTTGTTCAGAACGTCGGTACAGAGTACAATGGTTTACTCTTGCGGTTTAGAAGGTCTTTGTGGAAAGAGAGAAGTGTATCGGTGAGAGGTGACGGCGACCTTGGGAGATGGCCTATAAAAGCTGTGAACGGAATAAAATTTGTTAGCTGAGTTTGAGACGTTTGTCCTGTACCCTTTTTTCTGTCTTACAATTTTTCTTCTTTTTTTCCTTCCCAGTCTCAGGATTTTAAAACATCATGATCAACATACACCAGCTCGCCTGCACCTTGACAATTTTTTTCATTATAAGTGCAGCGCACTTACATGCTTCTATAGTAGGTTGCAGTTCAAGAAGGTAGGGCGAGGGAAAGGAAACGCTGGAGAGAGGAGGAGGCTTCCTCCTCCCCGGCCTTCCTTTCCCTCGCCCTACCTTCTTGAGGTGTAACGGGCTTTCTCACAATGCTTACTATATCGGGTTGAAGCCCACTTGCGGTCTCCTAGCTATCCCTGGGCTTAAAATAGTAGGGTGAAGCGCACTTGCCGGCTTCTAGATTCCACACTGTGCTCAATATCGAACGGTAAAGCGCACTTGCGGGCTGCTCGCTTCCCTGCAGTGCACAATATCGTAAGGTGAAGCACACTTAAGGGGCTTATCACTTTCCTGCAGTGCACAATAGCCTAAGGTGAAGCGCGCTTACGGGCTTTCCGGCAGTGCGAGGCAACCTGGGGTGAGGCGCACTTGCAATATTTTCCTTTTTTCGCCAAGTGCATTATGAGGAGAAGCGCGCTTGTAAGTTGGGGCGCGTTTTTCGATCCCTCACCTCCCTGCCAGATACACTCTTGTACGCTATGAAACCACAACTGCCACATTGCAACAGCTGGAAATGTGACAGCCCATTCCAGGCACGTAGCCAGGATTTTGTTTCGGGGGGGGGGGGGGGGGGGGGGGACCCGGGCCGGGATATGGTTTGCTTATACGCGGCCGGGCGCCTCGGGATAGCGCCGATATGAAGGCAACGCGCGTGAATATGCCGTCGTAAAAACAAGTTTTTATTGATACAAACATGTTTTATAATCTATAGAGTAGTTTAGAAATAGCAGATGGTCTAGTAAACAAATATTGTTGCACGCGAAGCGATCGGGCGCCGCGGAACAACCCTCACAATGTAAGCATTGCGAGTAAATTTACATTCGTAGCTGCGATTTTTTTTTTTTTAACGCAGATATGTTTTATTTTTTAGAATGATAGTTACACGCAGAAGTTATGCCAAAAAGGTGTACACAGAAAAAGTATTAGGACACAGAAACATTGAGGCGCAGTGTAAGAACAATGCGTGTACAACAATGCCTCGGGAAAGATGGGTTTGCTTTGAAGCAAACTTCTTTTGTATTGTAAATATCACTCGGAAAGTCAGCATTCTCGAGTGGCGGCAACAGCCTCTACAATATATATACAGTATATATATATATATATATATTTTTTTTTTTTAGAGCACGCAGTGTTGAATCTAAAGATTCCCGAGACCATGGACTACTAGCCACGCATGCTAACCATTACGCTGTTGAAACGAGCCCGGGATGTATTTGGGTCTAGGCCAACTCGTCGAAAGCCAACTCGTCGACAGCCAACTCGTTGGCGGCCCATTCGTCGAATAGGCCCATTCGTCATAGGGCAACTCGTCGAAGGAAAACTCGTCGAAGAGGCCAACTGGTCGCCGCTTTTTTAAAGCCAAATATATATATTTTTTCTTTAAATTTTAAAGCAAATATTGCCCTATAATAATCCGTGTTCCGACTTTTATGTGTAACTCTTTCGTAAACAAATGTGTACAATTGGCGCTCTCCTTAAAAGCTGACCTCCAGTCTGCTCTTTCTTGTCGAAGGTAACAACTTGCCGCTTTCGCCACTTTCACGGTGCAGTGGGGCAGGGTCATTACGTCGCTCATGTATCACTGGGGCGAGTGTTAACCTACCCGGCCTACCCGTCCCATCAGTAAACGCCGCTTCCCGGCGACAGTTTCCGGCGGCTCATTACAAAATTGTCGACCCACCTGGCCCAACCGTTCACGCCATTCGCGGCGACAGTCTGCGGCGGCTCATTAAAAAATAAGTAATAAAAAAAGGTAACAAAGGGACGATCCTGAGATGACACATTTTTCAACTTGTCTAAAGGTTCTCTCCTGTCTTTGCCTTCTTGTAATTTTTCTTTCAATCTTGTGACATAAGAAAAGCGCTGACCCTAGTCCAAACACAAATAAAAATTTAAGTCAAAAGATAAAATGGAACCAAGAACTTTTACCTTGGACCGTCATTCAACCCATTCGACCAATCGCCCTTCGACCAATTTTCCCTTTCGACAAGTTGCCCTTCGACGAATTGCCCTAAAATGAATTGCCCTCTTCGACGAATGGGCCGTCGACGAGTTGGCCGTCGACGAGTTGGCTTTCGACGAGTTGGCCGGATCCCGATGTATTTCTTTGGTTTTCAGATATGATTTTTTATGAAGAAAGTTTTATGGAATCGGGTATCCTTATATATAGCAGATTTAACACAAAAAAAAGTACAGCGGAAGTAGGCATTCTCATTTCGGCCACATAGTGCGAAAAGCGAGATATTCTTCACTAAAGGACGGCATTTGCTTGGTAGGAGCACATAGAACATAGCACCTTTATTGATAGAACAATCATTTTCAAAATACAATAGCGAGCCGGAATAAGCCTCAAGGGCTTGTGTACCTCGCTCGGCAGGTGACGAAATCATATAGATTAGATAATGAATAAGATTAATTGAAAAACAATTTACAATCTATAGCACACTCGTTCTCTGAAACCTCAGTGCGTCTTAACCCAAACCGAAAAGATACACACACCAAACAAACACTTTGGACACACTGCAACCGCAATGTAAAAAAGAGGGAAAGAAAAAATCGAAAAAAATAAAAAACAAAACAAAAAACATTGCACTTTAAAATTTGACTTTATTCCTCTAAGTTCCGTAAAGCGTTCCTAAGTTTTATTTATTTTTTTTCTCGACGTTATAATGTGCATTGATTCTGGTAGGCGGCTAAATACATGCGGCACATAATACACTCTCACACGCTCACCATAGCGAGTTCGAATACGCGGTACCTCAAAACGAAGAGATGGCCTCATTGGCCGCTGTTGAATCTAAGGGGCTTTGAAATTGGAGCTCCAGAAATGACGCAGCACGACGGTTTCCCTAAAAAGCCCCTCAAAAGACGACATGTGAAGTTCCTGAAATATCGCTGCACTTGAAACGTCTGGCATGCCAAAAGCGACACTTTTCAAAATACTTTTCAATAACGAATTAACTCTTGCGCGCCAGAACAACAAACATCCCATAAAAAGTGTTATGCCGTACCGTAAATAACTATATCCCAAAGCCTGTGCTATCATTTTCCTAACAGAGAAAGGCAAAAACATTTTAACATTGTATAGTAAGCACGAAACACTTCTTAACTTTTTGCACAAATACGTCAGGTGTGTACACCAAGATAAATCACCATCGAAGTATATTCCGAGGTATTTTACAGATTTGACACATTCAATAATTTCGCAATCACAAGATCTGCAGCTGGAAGTATGTAGCGCTACAGGAAGTGGGAGTTCAACACGTTTAAGTGGATTTTTAAAACAAACCAGTTTTGTCTTTGACGCATTCACCTTAATCAAGTTCGAAATAAACCAATCCATTGTACAAGTAATATCATTTTGAAGATGTTGATTGGCGATAAGGTAATCTGCATGACATGACACTAACACCGTGTCGTCCGCGTATTGAAATATTTTACATTGTGAAACAGCACTAGGGAGATCATTTATATATAAATTAAAAAGTAAAGGAGACAGCACTGAACCTTGCGGTACTCCAGCCTTTAAAAACGTTCTACTACTTTGTATATTGTATAGCTTGTATAGATGGAGCAAAGAATTTTTTTGATTTGTATACTGTGGGGAGAAAGAATGAAGGTTAATTTGTGAGTATCTTTTAAGTGACCAGTGTTCGGGATACAAGGTTGCGTTCGATGCCCGGTAAGCTGTCCTTCTGGTGTAACTGTAGGCCTCTTTGTGAAAGTTCAGTGACGGCTGTAGTCGGCCTTAGGTTTCTGGGTGTATGAGGATTCGTGGGAGTAAAGAAAGTAGCCGAGTTTGAGACGTCCCTCTTTCTGCGTCGTTTCCACTGCCTAAAAGATTTTTTTTTTTTTTTTCTACCGCAGTCTTGGGCACTAAAAAAAATGTATCAATGTTTGTTAGAACTCCTGCACCCAACTGTTACCACGCGAGAACCCCGCAAAATAAACCCAAAGATAAGTAACCAAAACGTTAACGAGACCCTCCTCTTCGTAGTGATATGGTTTTTATACATTTCAGAATTTCCATCTTAGAAATGAATTAAAAATTACTCCACTGGACGAAAAAAAGGAACACCGTTCCTTTTTTTTTGTTCCAGTAAAAATGTTATGAGTTCCCGTTCCAGTTTCACCAATGCAAAATGGAACGGCTGCATTCCTTCGTTCTTCCTAAAAGGAACGCGTTCCAGGAACGCCGTTCCGTACAACATTGGGTGTACGAGTGCACAGGATGGTGCATCCAGTCCGCCTGCTGGAGCCCACTCCCATGATTGGAATCAAAAATCGAGTTAGATGCTCCGCAGGAGGGCCGTGACGCTCTTTGTGAATGTTTGAAGTGAGACACTGTCGATTGGTGGTGAACTGGTGACTGGCAAGGGGGGGGGGGGGGGGGGGGGGCACTGCACGGGGTGCGAAGGAGTTCTAGTGACGAAGGGTATGGGTTAAAAGGGGCTGCAATCCACCAGTGCGAATACGCCACAGGGAGGAGGCAAAAGGAAGCGAGGAGTCCGGTAGCAGAAAAGTGGCTAGGAGCCGCATGGTCGCTACTTGACGTCGATGTTGAAGCGTGTCCCTGCCGACTGAACGGAGGAGGTGCGGTGCTCGATAGGATATGGTGTTCGGGGGCAAGTTGGCGCCTCATAATAAGGTAGGAAGCGTGACGTCGCACCGACTCGAGGGAGGCAACAAGTTGCCTGGTTGCCGAATCCCAAACCGAGCAGCAAAACTCCAGGATGGGCAACACCACTGCTGTGAGCACATCGGGGCACAGGGGGACTGGCTCTTCTTGTGGACCGAATAACAGCCAAGGAGTCACCTTTCCCCGGACACAACGTTTTGGACATAGGGATGGAAATCGAAATGCTGGTCGATGATGACACCTAAGAGGTGGATACGCATTGTTCTTGGGATCTCGACTCTGTTCAGGAAAAGTGTTGGAGGGGTCGAAGGTTCGTGCAATGCAGTGATGTGCATGGTAGCGCATTTGGTTTAAGTTTAGGGGAAGATTGTTATTTTTTGACTACAGAAGAATGCGATCTAGATCAGCTTGTAGCTCTTTACCGAATGTACAATCGCAATAACGATGAAAGAAGTCTATAAAATACAGTTGTTTATCCTCAAAACGTTGCCGGTCGTGGAGCGGACACACAGATACACACGCGAAAGCGTCTGCTAGTATGTATGTATTTATGCGGCGATTCCCTTTAAATCGGGCATCTACTAGAGTGTTAAGCTACAGCGCCAGAAAGCGCGGTGGCGGTTCAGCTAACTAGAGAAAGTACTAAATAAGCAAAAGCAAATGCAGCGCGCTCGCGCTGCCTCGGGCGACCTGGTCGCCTTTATAGACCATTTCATCCTCCCTCGCATGGGCGCTGCCATCTTGGAATCACGTACGCGGCAGCCATTAGGTTGCTTCAACTTGTGGTTCCGCTCCCCCCTCCGCGCCTTGGCGGATGCGTTGTATTCGTGTTTTTCCCCGCGTTTCACCGCGCTTTGTTGCCTTGCTTTAGAAAATGTAGTCAGTTGCGTCTACTGAACGACTAAGACATCACGAAGGTTCAAAGTTTCTTATGAAAACTGAGGTTTCTTTACTAATACTGGCGGAACATAAGAAGCGCGTATATTTATAACCGGCATTTAGGATCGGAAGGTTTCAAGAATAGTCAGCGCAAGAAAGCTATCTGTATTTAATGAAAGTATTACTTTTGTTCATAATATATCGAAAACAGTTTACTGTAAACGACATAATTTTCGCGGGCTCAAATTTTCGCGAATCGGGCCAAACGTGAAAATTTGAAATTATTCGCGGCTTCTAATTTTCGCGAATCGAGTGTAGCTTCCGTAGCGTTCACATATTGCCCGAATTGTTCGCGGGATGTATTTTTCGCGTTTTTAGGCGATTCGCGAAATCCACGAAAATTAGGTCCTTGCGAAAATTTAGTCGTTTACAGTATGTTGATTATGTGAAGAAACTCGTGGAGGACATAGACAACCAACGTTTAACCTGTTTTTTATCTGAGGCTAGAAATAATGGTACGCCAACTTTAGGTGATTTGTTTGTTCATAATATCACACCTACATGTGTATGAGGTGCTCAATCTTTTTTTGCAGTGTAAACATACATTCACTTGGTCGGTTTACTTATGAAGCTTAAGAAATTGTATACCATGCTGGCTCCCATTTCGACAGTCACTTAAGTGATTTATTGATTATCTTTAGATGACCAGATCAATTTACTTAGTTTATATTAACACAAAGGTTGGGACTTCCCTCGTAACTGCCACAGACAGCTTAACAGTCGCGAGTTTTAGAATCGCGTGCACAAAGAAATAACGACGTTTCTATATCGAAATCCAAACGCGATTTCGGTTCGGCACATGCGCAATAATGACAACGCTTCTTTCTTTTTTTTTTTTCTTTTTTTTTTTGCATACGTTATTTTAACTTTTGCCAGTACTGGGATCCGCAACATTTGGCGCCGGGAAAAAAAAAAAAAAAAAAAAGCCGTCTGCATAACAATCACCCGAGTCCAGCGCTTTTGGTGGCTGGCGACGCCGAAATTTACAAAGCGAATCTGTTCAAACAAATAAATGTTTGTTCACACAGGCCCGTGAAGTGGTGCGTAGCGCTGAAATTCAGCCAAACTTTCCAAGATATTTCTCCTGCGCCCTTTAATTTTATTTGGCCAATTTTACGAAAGACAAATGCCATATTTAATTTGACGGGCCAGTCCCTTATATCATATCTTGGGTAAGCAAATGTTCAAATAAGAATAATTTATTTCCAAGGGCCAATATCGAGAATGCTGCTTATGAGTACTTTAGGAGAAAGTTCCTACTCGTCCTGTCAAAATATCCTCGAGTACTGAATTAAAAAAAAAAAAAAAAGATTCCGAGACAATGCTACTTGTTTATATAAATTATCTGCGTCAATCCACGATACTTTTTTAGTCCGCC
>JABSTQ010000632.1:0-16602 GCA_013358835.2 Ixodes persulcatus
TTAAGTAAACCTCAAAGCAGCTAGCATTGAGGCCTACCTACTATCCTTTCAATCAATGCCAATCAGAGCTCGGCGTCGTTTTGACGTCACCCCAAGTCTTCGCAAGAAGCAAGACGACTTGCTTTCCGCACAGCACTGCTGTTTTTTTTTGTTTTTTTAATAATTATCCTTTTTTTTGTGAGCTTACCGAATATCGGCCTCACAATCCTTTCGTACTCTAAGTTTACTTCCCGTGGAAACAACAGCAACTACAAAAGAAAAAAAAAAGCTACTCGTGTTTGTTTCACCATTCTAAGTAAACTGCCACTTCACCGAACAATCAAACCATGCCAGAATGTGCAACAAGTGGCTGCGGATAAGTGTCGCATGTTTCAAAACTTCCCGTTAGTCAATTACAAGTTATAGGCGATATCTTGAAATTGACAATAGGAAAAAGGTAAATCGGATCTAATTACGGCGGCGGACACTATTTGTCTCTTTTTATTCCCGCCTTCCGGTGATCGCTATTTTCTTGTCAAAAATTCGCTGTGATGTTTTCTTTGAATTTGTAATATGTTTTTTAACCCCTGGCATCTTCTTTGAGCCGCTGCGATGGGAGAAAATGTAAAGGCTATATGAATGTAATTGCTATATTTACATATAATATATGTAAATGCGATATTGCCGCGAGCGTGGCCGAGTGGTTAACGCATTTGACTCATACGCAAAGTATCCCAGGTTTGATGCCGCACATCAACTCTGTCAATTTGTTAGAACGTGTTTTTAGTTTATTCTAGAAGCTTTTTGATTGTTCTCGTTAGTTCCGGGTCAGAATGTTCCAGGGCCGAACATTCTAGTTGAAATGTTCGCGACACTTCCCTTCTCAATAAAACGTGTTCTGCGTGGCTGAGGGCTCTCAGTCTTTCGACAGCATTTGATCCTGCCAATTAGCCGTCATCGATACTCACCCTTGACGCCTGTTATTACTCTTTTGTTTTGGCTCAAGTTCGCCTTATTAAACGTTTTGTTTTTTCGTCAGTCCCCGTCTCGCCAATCCATCGGTGAGAATATAAATGTAACTGCAAACGTGACACGTTTACATTAAGTTTATCTAGGTCGAATTGGGCTCTAGTTTTATTTTTTGCCCATAAACTTTTTGGAGTGAAATCACAGCAAAAATAAACAAATTACGCTAGACCATGCAAGAAGTATATAAACACACACCCGTGTGTTGTCTGCGTGTACTTCATGCCTTGCTACAACATGGTTCTTACACGTTTAAGTCGTTGTTGTTCTTTTCTCAGCGGAGCATCAACATGATTGGGAACAGAGATCTTGTATTTGAATTGCCTGAATTTGGAAGACGGCAACATGTTTGTTTGCTTGTTTGTTTGATTGTTTTTTTTTGTTTGCTGGTTTGTTGTTTTGTTTGTATATTTGTTTGTTTGTTCGCTTTCAATAGCATGAGGGTGTGAAATGAGTTGGCAATTCCAAGAAAGCCGAGAGTCCCTAAACCAATATTTATTCGTAGTCTGCTTTTTTTAAGATACGCGAACACGTGTTCTGGAAGCTGTGCCGGAAATAAACATCAGATGGAAGCGCAAGCTTTGTAATGCGCGCAGCGCATTACAAATAACGCAACCGGCAATGTCGTTTCGTGATTGAAAACACAAGGTAAAGTTAACTTTTTTTTTTCTGAAAACCAAACTTTCAGTGTGCTGTATATGTGTTTAGAAAGGCTATACTCCAATTCACCTCAATAACCACAGTAAAAAAAAAAAGTGTAGCTCCTCGCAAAATTTTACTAATTTCCCCTTTCATGTGTTCAATCAAAATATATGTAGTTGCATCTCATATAAGCTTTACATTATTTTATTAAGACGTACACGCATCAACCGCCAAAAGCATTGTTCCTTTCTTCAGAAACCAAATCTAATGGGAGCGACTTCACCCAGCGCGTGAGTGACGAGCAAACACTTCTTTTATTTCTCGATTTGACAACGATTAAAGAAAACGTCAGCATTCAAATGACATCTAATTGTCTCCACTCTCGTAGGGACCCCAACAATCTTTGCGAAGCGAACAATAAAAAAAAACATAACCTCACCGCACCACACATCTATATTGTTATTGACACCTTAGTTCCCGATCTTCTTATTATCGTTCCGCATCCATTAGGTTTCACTATGCGGAGCGCAAGTTCGTCTGCTTCTTGCGCAGGGGTGGCAGTGACGTCACAACGCCGATATTTGATTGACTCTGATTGAAAGGATAATGGTTAGACCTCACTGCTAGGTGCCATGAGGTCTACCCCCTATCCTTGCAATCTTCATTACTCCCGGATCTGTTTTTTGTCCCACACCCGGTGTGGGCAGAGGAGGGCTTTTTTTCTTTGCAAACTCTGTGTTGGTGTTTAGTTCATATCTCTAGTGACTGACGTTTTAAGAAGCGCAGGCTGTCGCGACGTCCCTGGCGTCTTGGCTCTGTTTCAAATCTTACCCGAGTAACCTGTTTTCTGCGTCAGCGACTAATACCCCGTGACATCGCGACTAAACGATCCACGATTCAATTTTTTAAACTAAATGCTACGCAAATTGACTTCGTGTTTGGGTACAGAAAAAATAAAACATAACACCGATGGCAGACGAAAGCGGAAGACCTTTTTTGATTATGAAGAAGGCACTCGAAAAGACGATAAAAGTAACCGCTTCAAAGTTTTTCCTTGTCAGTGACGAAGCGGTGTTTTATGAGGTCGCTTTACGAGCTCCTTTTGCTTGCCTTCCTTTTGGGATGTATATTGAGATAAAGTTACTTACTCCTTTCAGTTAGACATTGAAAATTTGTTTTTATTAATCAGCGCGATGGCCGTGAGTTTAGTCCAGGTGCCCTGAACGCATACGTTCCACGCATCGTAATTTGCACCGATTACGTTATGCAGAAATTGCTTTCACACGGTGTAGCGGTGCAGCGCAGGGGGCTTTCTCAACAGTGATGTGTAACTTGTGTTCGCTTTGACGCGAATGTGATTACAAAATCACAGAGAGAACTTCGAGATCACTATAGGTAATTTCTTGGGGAGAAAATTGAGGTGGGGTTGTTGCTTTATCATATACATAAAATCTTGGAAGCCTTCACTGGTTTACAAGCGTTATCCCCTCATTACACGCACTCTGCGAAAAAAAATACTTCCACATCATCGATTGCGTTTGAACATCTTCCGCCTTTAACGTAACAATACGAAGCTCCCTCCAACGCCGAGGACGAGTGTGCGGAGAAGATCCTGTCCCCGGGGAAGGTGCACGGTCTGACTGTGGTGCACATTCAATTACTGCGTCGAAAACAGCAAATCGCGATAACCACACATAAATGGCCGCACCTCATTCTTTGACTTTTCGAACGTCTGCCACCAAAAAAAAAAAAAACGGAGCAAACGCGTTTTGACGGCTGTCGGCGCAAAAAGCAGAAGATCAAACGGCGAACAGATCACGTGACCTATTTACTCGATTTGATCCGACGTTACCCATCGCAATCGAGGAGTGTAGAGTGGGCAATTACTCCGGAGTAAGCAACCCGCTTCTGGAACCTGAGTTCTGACGTCATCGACTAAGCGCGAGTAAGTTTTCAAACGCCACGGTACGGAACAATTACTCCGGAGTCGGATCGAGTAAATTTTGGAATTCAGATTTATTATCGTTCCTTTGCCATTGGGACTGCGGTCACACCGAAGAGAAAATCACGAGGCAAGAAGGGCGAAGGCATAACCAAAGAAAACACACATTTCTCGCACATCACTAGTGCTAAAACCGCGGCTGATGCCTCATGTGCGCGTACGTTTTCCGTCGTTCGTGCGGGTGTCTAAAATATACGCGAGTTAAACAAAACATTGGTATAAAAATACAGGACCGAACTCCAAATTCTAGTTCTGCGTATTTGTGATGCATCCGACGAAAGGTGATAGAGCTTCTCAGGCAAATATTTTGAGGCACCGGATTTCCGCAGATTCTTTTTTTCATTATCTTATTCTGACATTTAAACGGTTCTTTCTATTCACTTTTTAAAATATTTCATATCTAACATTTATTTTCACATTACTTCCATCTCTATTCGTAATCCTGACGTGCGCAATAAGAGACAATTTTTTACTCTTATTATTGGCAGGATGAGAACGCCAGTCCATCTCTCCTTTACATTACCGCGTATTTGGAGAAGCTTGTGGACTAAGTTTACACGCCAAATTCGACCCTCTGATTGACGCGTTTTCGTAAACGTCACATTGCCTGGTTTACGGGGACAGAGAGAGAAGGGGTGGCCGAGGCTTAGGTGAACACGCCCTAGTGATTCAAGCGCTAGCCTTTAGTCAGCTTCAGGACTTGCACGTTGATGCTAACAAGGATATCAATTGCTACGTAGTTCAAACCAAAGGATAGGCGTTATTGAGTCATTATCACTTGCGCAAAAACAACTTTACCCAGGGCCGCTGCAATGGCAATAGCATAAAAATTATTTATTTGATAAAGTTAAATATCGAATGCAGGGTGTCGAACCGAACCCGAACCCGAACCGAAAACCGGATCAAAACCATTATTTTTGACCGAACCGGTACAAAACCGAAACCGAAATTGAACGCTTCAAATTGAACCCGAACCGGAACGAAACCATGATCTGATATGGCGGTTACTGGTTTAACGAAAGCAGTTCAGGGCCAATTTTGTCAATAGTTGATCTTAATGTCTTAATGGGAAAAGTTGCAGGCGTATTTCGTTCTTATATTGCCAAGACTAATCCTAGATACTGTCAGATTTTTTTTACTTTTCGTTTTTATTGCAATCGTAATGGAAAATGCATCATCATCAAAAGCAGAGACACAAATAGACCGCGTGGCCAGCGAGCTCGCTCAGTTCCCGCCTCTACTTAGGCATCTGGAGAGCTTGAACTTTCCTTTGTTTCTTGGATTGACCCTGGCGGTGCGGTAGCGGCGGCCGCGATTTCAAAGCACCGCTTGGCCGCTTGGCTACGAACTGTCCAAGTGTAGGAGCGGATTGCGCCACTCTAAGCACGGAGGACTACGCATCCGAGAATGTTTGACCTCAAGATGACCCGCAGTTGCAGTCGATGAGCTATCTAGCCAATCGAGCACCGAGAGCATACCCCGTGACCTTCCGACAAAAAAAAAAGTTTTTTATTTGTATATTCTTTTTTGTAGACTTGTCAGACTAGCAAGGTTAGCATGTCGCCTGTTCAACCATTTTTTTCAAATTTTGTGTGAAGACGTCTTTCATCGTCTTCAACTGAGCATTCGAGAAACGTCGTTCGCTGTGGTGGCATTACCGGAACTTTGTGCGATGGCCGACAGTTTCAAATGTGAGTACTGTTAAAACATTATCACGGAATAAACGTTAAAAATTCATGCTATGTAACTGGGTTTGAGTCCCTCAGACCGGGTTATTTGCTTAGAGTGTTATTTGCAATAAAAAGTCAAACTGACAAGAAAAAGCATCGCCACGATATCTTTAGAACAGCGTTTTTTCCGCCGGAACTCAAAGCGCTGTCAAGATGTATTCACATTTTATTATACATGCGTGCTCACGTGCCCGGTCATTGACACATCGCCCAATCTGGCCGATGTATACATGACCACAGCTTAACGAGATTCGAACAACTACCCCAACTGCGCACTCGACGTACCTGTTTGTGTGTTTTACGACACATTTGTTTCCTCTCGTTCCACGGTCAGAATCTCTAGGGCATAGGCGCGACATCTTACTGGGCGCCGAAAACAGGTAGCAGGTCTAAAAAAAAACACGTCTGTGCAGAGCAAAACGAACAAAAATATACAGAGGGCAAGCAATGCAGCTAAGACATTTTTACCGTTTACAAAATCAAAGCCCCGCCTGCGATCTTCACAGCCCAGCGCGTGCGTGTTCATCGCTTCGGAAAGCGAGCAAAACACGCGCTATACGTCCGAGCACAAAAGATGGCACCGGCCACAAGCTCTTTTTTCGAAATGAATATAGACCCATCATCCACAAATTACGCCCTCTTCTGGCAGAGTTTGAAATACTGCACAGCTGCGTGTGCAAAAGACACCATAAAAATGGAAAGACGATCGATTATATATAGTTCACTTAAGAACAGTATTATACAAGTAATAGCCTTGGCACATTAGTGGGTCGTTTTGCGCACGTCCCTGTGCAGGGTTTTCAGATCTGCCTGAAGAGGTAGTAGTTTTGGAATGGGTCTATTGCAAGTATCTCGTGCTCACAAAAGGCTGCAGGAAGAGCTCGTTCAATATTCAAAGGTCGAGTTAGGAACCGGTTCGAACCGGTTCGCACATATTAAAACCGGTAACCGGAGCTATATTATGTGCGCTACCCTAAACCGGAACCGAACCGGAACAAAATGCAGTGCTGTTGAACCCGAACCCGAACCGAACCGAATTAATGACCGGTTCGACACCCTGATCGAATGATGCTGGTACCCCCGGTAGCTTACGGAACTTCCCGATGAGCTCGTTTTAATCCTTTGAAAGTATTTCCGAATGAATGGTCTTTGCACACCAACATTTTCTGCACTGAGATCGCAGTTCTTGCAAACTGCGATCTCAATGCAAACAATTTTTTTTAGTTTTTTTTTTAACTTTTTTTAGGTACCCGTAAAACAGAGGTACAACTTGCCTGTCCAGTGTGATCTCAAATATTGCATTGATGGAATAGCAATAAACCTCTACTTCTTACTTTCAATGTTAATCTTGAGCACTATAGTGCGCATATTTGTTTCTTTAATCTTCATTCGAGAACAACCCACAGCGCCTCTTGAGCATATTGCGGGGGACACAGTAATAAAACAAATCAGCATTCTCGCGAACCACCACTTCTGTACCTATTGAATTACACTCTGATATGATACGACCAAGAAATGAACGTTTACAAATATTTGTCACGGCGGCATACGGTCGAACGTTGAAATAGTAATCTGTTCGCACTGAGATATAATTTTTCAATTGTAGGTATGATGAAGTCGAAATTTATGTTTGTTCATAATAAATGGAATAAAAAAAAGCTTGAGTCGGAGATGTCTACGACGTTTCTCTAGAGAAATCTGGCAATACTCTTGCTTCGTTTTTGTTTTTCTTTTTTTAACAAGCGTTCGTTCCTCCAAAGGACAAAACCGAGCTGCGACAAATTGAATGCGCTGAAGTGCATTGACACGGTAAGCCAGATCCCACGCATGGCAAGCATGTTCCAGAATTGGCCTAACGTATGCTTGATGTGCGGCTTCTTTAACCTCGATACTGACATGTTTGAGCTTACGTTGTTCAAAGAAAACAACTGAAAGTCCTGCCAGCCTTCCCAGGCACACTATTTACTTGCGTTGATCATGAACCGTCTTCCGAAAATATCATACCTAGGTATTCCTTTCTTGATTTTGTCACTATTGGATCACTATAGAGGAAGTACTAAAAAGGTGATTTCTTTATTTTTTTTTATTCTTTTGTATCGTTTGTGAACGCACTTACTAAAATGCGGGGACATTTTATTACTCGCACACCGCGCCTCAACGCATCTGGGGTCACTCAAAAAGCTGTGCCCCATACCCTGAAAGGCACGATCACACGGCTATTACATCACACAAAAAATCAAGTCCATAGATGCACTCTGAGGCGCGTTTCTTCCTCGTCCTTTCAAACTGGTCACGCCCAAACTCTCTGCAGGCATCTTCGAAGCATACTTATCTACGAAGCATAAAGCTTCGAACATGCTTGTGGCATATCCGCAGATATTTCTGAGGCGTGTCCGCAGATATTTCTGAGGCGTGTCCGCAGATATTTATGTCATCGTGTCTGCAGAGAAACTTCGTGTCTTCTATGTATGATAAATGAGCAGCGCGACTGTGGCTTAATGATCCGTTTACACTTGCAACTTCGCGGGCGGATCCGCGTCGGCGGAGAGCGGATTTTAGAGCCGAGTGGTGAAATCCTCTCCACGGTGGCGGAAAATGTTTAGTCGTTGCTGAACTCATGCCCGGTGTTTCCTCGAGGGACGAGTCGATTTTGCTACCGGGCTCCCAATTCCGCTCGCCGCCAACGCGGATTCTCCCGCGAGTCGGCAGTGTTTACGCACCAAAAGAGATAGATATGCGACCGCCGCAGACGCCATGGCAAAAAAAAAAACAAAGCAGCGTCGGCGTTGTTTACTTATTTTGTTCTCCACACAGCCCGAATTTGTTTTGGCGGACGCGCCCGTTTCCATATTTATCGATTCACAGCCTAGCACGCGCGTGTTCGTCGTTTTGAAAAGCAAGCAAAGCGGATATGTCATACGCTTTATGTTGAAAATGACACTGACCTGGTGCCTTTCAATAAAAGCAGTCCATATACCTAATACGCTACTCGCCATCCTCGGCATCTATCAGTTCGAGGCTCTATAAAAACATTCGTTGTCGCGTGGTATTGATATTTTCATGTTACACGGTTTTCATGTCTCTCATATTTGCGGAAAACCGAACTGACATCCATCCGGCGGATTCCCATCGAGCGGCCGGTCAACATATATGCGGTGGTATCCAAACAAAAGATCAGTCAACCCGAAGGATTGACTGATCGTTTCCATATTTATCGATTCACAGCCTAGCACGCGCGTGTTCGTCGTTTTGAAAAGCAAGCAAAGCGGATATGTCATACGCTTTATGTTGAAAATGACACCGACCTGGTGCCTTTCAATAAAAGCAGTCCATATACCTAATACGCTACTCGCCATCCTCGGCATCTATCAGTTCGAGGCTCTATAGAAAACATTCGTTGTCGCGTGGTATTGATATTTTCATGTTACACGGTTTTCATGTCTCTCATATTTGCGGAAAACCGAACTGACATCCATCCGGCGGATTCCCATCGAGCGGCCGGTCAACATATATGCGGTGGTATCCAAACAAAAGATCATACAACCCGAAGGATCCGAGAACTAAATTATTCAGCGGACGTTGGCTCCTGGGGATCTTGACATTTCTTGTGTTAGTGATAAAATAATATATATATTTGCTTTTATGTTGTTTTCGTACCGAGTGAGAACAGACTGTTGTCGTGATACGGGTTTGTAACGGGCGCATCTTTATTTCGGGTTTTTCTTTTTTTTTTCGTTTTTTCCCCCATCATTTTTTGTTTTCTGTTTGCGAATGTGGCCTCACAACGTGTGTAGCGGCAGTATTTCTAATAGAATTGCGCTGGTTGGGTGAGGAAAACCCGGCTAACCCCTTTTCCCGATTATTTGTTCAGGCCTTGGTTGGGTTCGTTCTTCTTTGTTCCCAGCGCCACTAACCTCCAAAAACTTAAGTTCTTTTTATATGTACAAGGCCTTCCGATCAGACTTTCTAAAACGTCATTTGCTTTTAACGCATCCCTTCCAATCGCGATCAGGTTGGCACGAACAAAACACAGTTGTACGAACCTATATACATGAATCGTGTATTTACAGAGTGTAGGCTGCAGTTATAAAAAGAACTACATTTGTTAATGTGATATTGGTTTTTATGTAAATCAGAACGGAAAGAGACCCCCCCCCCTCCCCCCTTTTTTTTCATATGCAAAAAGTCAAATCGTAAATTCAAGATCGTGCCACTTTATACTCAACACAAGAAAAGTCGGTGTTGGGGGCACACATTCCACAAAATATTTGTGAGTTCATTTCCATGCAAAACACACACAAAAAAAACATGAAAAGCAATAGAAGTATCCCAGCGTATGGCGGAACTTGGAATATATTAAAGGAAGATCCACCGGTGGATCCTTAGGGAATGCGTCTGCACAATCCTAGGGAAACGTCCCACACGTCCCCCTTTGGGAAACGCTAAGGCTTACATTACCACTTCACTTTTTGTTTTGACTTCCTCTTTTGGCGCTCTCTTTTGCTTTCTCTATTTTGATGCTTTTATTTGGCTTTGTAACGGGGTCAGCGTTAGCGCTTCCGAAAGTGGGACGTGTGTGACGTTTTCAAGAGGTCATGCTAGCGCATTCAATAAAAATCCACCGATGGATCTTCCTTTCATTGCTTTGCCGCCTACTTGGACAAGCGCTAGTACCTGGTTCACTCTCCATTTTGTAGCACAAACCAAGGCATATACGCTCTACACACCTGCAAGTTCAAACTCGACCAAGCGCTATGGTTTTCTCTTTATGACGTCGCCTCCCTTTAACCTTTGTCCTTCGCAACTCTCCTCCTCTCTGCGGGAACGCTCTCCTTTCCACTGTTTTGACCGCAGACTGACGCAGTCAGATTTTCCCTATTATAAGAGTTCTAATGCTAACGCATTAATAGGACAAAAACGAAATGCGGCGTGCACACTGACATTCAGCGTGGCGTTTGACTTGCCCGTCGTCCATGCGCACATCGCATCTTTCAGGTCTAATCCTATATTGATCTTCGTCATTCTCTGTGATCCTTCCGTTATTTTTCTCGATTGGCTGTTTCTTTCTTTTGCGGGAAGTTAACTCAGTTATCTTTTTTTTAAAGTGTAGTAAATGCAAACAGGCGGCATAAGAGGAACATCATTCTAAACCAGTCAAGGAGAAGTGTTAGTATCACGATGAATTGAGAGAAAAGGCTGGTACAGGAATGTACCCGTCTTTGGGCGTCTTTGAGCTTCTCTGGCTGCGTGAGCGTCTCGCCCATGCAGGGCGAGACGCTCAACACTATTTGTTTTTATTCACTCTTCACAGAATCATGGCTTAGATATATTTCTATTTATTTATTTACATGATACTGCGGCTCTCAGCTAAAAACGTTAGCAGGAGTGGACGTTTTTATAATAATATTGACATGATGAGTGCACACTCAAATTTCGATCTAATGTGACCGCATAGCTCCGGTGTTGCCTTGCCCGGAGCTATTTACGCAGGAACCCAGACCTTTGTGGGGAGAAGGAGGGAAAGTACTAGAGGTAATGGAGAGAAGAAAACTGAGAACCGATTTTCTGCCCGGCAGAAGACGATTCTGTTGGTCGGTATTTAAGCTGAAACGCTGTATACTCACTGCAGGCTTAATAAACGCTAAGCGTGGTCTGTTCTTATTTTGAAAATAAATTCCTGATTCCTCTCGTTCTTATCCACTGATACTGGAATCTGATTGGTTCCTGAGCGATGATAAGATGCTCGAAGCTTGCCACGACCCGTGTTTCTTACGGTGTCAACGACTACAGTATTATTATCACAGTTGTTCCTTCCAAAACGGTTTATGGAATTAAACGAGTGGTCCGAGGCAATGCTATTGGTGGCAATTTACGAAGCAACGTATTTCAACGCCAACATTTTCATCTGCATCGCGAAATATAAAGGCTCGATCGAGTCACTGCGAAAAGTGCGTTTATTACGCGTTGTTTCTTTGCTGTTGTCTCGTTGTTTGTTTGTTGTTGCCCGGCGAAAATAAAAGGGGGGAATAGCTAAAGAGGTGTTGCCTCCCTTTACGGAACGGGTCCCTGCCCGACTGAGTACGGTTGTTTCCTCGGGAAGTAAGACCATGTGCCGAATGTGGAGCTCCCAAATGGCCTTTCTTCAAGCACGTCCCAAATGCGCGTTGACCGGTAACTAGAGACACGCAGTGGCGGCCTCTTTTGTTATCCACACGTAATCTTAGCTTACGCGGTAGAGAGAGGATGGGAGGGGGGGGGGGGGGAGGCTCGGATAAACAGTCGCCAGTGTTTCTCGTATACACGGATACCGCCTGAATGATGAGATCGCCTCGTAAATCAACTTGCTGGATTGGCTCGCTGTGCTCTTTACGCGTTCTGACGCTCCACCAAGCGGCGTTGGTTAATTGTTTTCGCCACCAAAACCGATGTTTACCGTCAATATCGCCAGCCGTCGTGTCGCAGCCGTCATCGATGGTCTTCTCAATACGTCGCGACAACGTTGCTCGGTTCACTGTCCCGAAGCCGTCGTATCCCAAAACAACAAACGCGAAAGGGTCACCTTAGGCCTCCTGCTTGCGAAAGAAAGCGGGACGTTCAAAACAGGCCAGTCGGGGCCCTGGATTTGCTCCGTTGTTATACTCCGCGAGAAAGTGCTAGGAGATGCAAACACCGAGGACAGCTTAAGAAATTGCGGGTGTGGCTTTGATATCATCTCTCGTTTTGTTTCGTGCTTTGTTCTGTGTCATTCTTATCGGAAGATGCCGAAATTTCATTATCTGCGGATTGACAATTTAATGCGCAAGACTCCGCACGCCCTACGTTTCTTAATCTGTCAGTGCCTCTAGTGTCGTCACTACAGCGCGTTTCAAGCGGGTAAGTTCGGCTAGTTTTTCATCGTTGTGCATGATGAAAAAACAATGTTTAAAGGAGCAGGACGAAGGAACGAACAAAGAACATGCGCGCGTCTTTATCCTTTCCCTTTGAGTCCGTTTTAGTCCTGCATGAACAATGGTGAAGTATAGTTATTTGATGAATCACAAAACGAAACAAAACAAAAAACGCGTCAATGAAGCTATCAGAAAGCATTGTCGCCACGTCATAAAACTCGTCTCTTTTAGATTTAGTTTTTTTTTTTCTTTTTTTTTTCAGTGAGACCAGGCGCCGCATTGTACTTTCTGTCCGATGTTATCTAAAGTGATATGACTGGCACAGGCGTGCGAAAATAATTGTATAACCTGCTTTAATTAAGCGAGGGGTGCTGTGCCAAAAGAATCCACGCGCTCGCGGCCAATTCGATTCGATGCTTCATTCACCTTCAATGTGAATCACTGTAAAACGAGTTGATATAGATTGCTCGATTATAAGTTTCCTACACTGAAAGCGGCGATGCAACCATTTTTTTTTACTTGAAGTAAATACCGCTTACAATTGTTCCTTGACTATGATAACTAATTAAACATTGACTATCATTTTTTCTCAGCGCAATGACGGTCGACAAAAAAAATCTTAAAAACGAGAACGTTTTACTTTCTTAATTTGCAGCCAGAACAAGCATCCACGAGATCTGAAGCCGCTTATATGCCGCCAATGTTACAGCCACACGCTGGGGTTGAGAAAACACAAGGCACGCACTGCATTCCACACATTGTTGAGGTTCGCCAATTTCCGTCATTGCAGCGATTGGAGACATAGCTGCGATACGGATGCATGTCGCGGTATTGATTGCCACGAAACCCAAATCGAATGCTCACGTAGTACTATTGCTCACCGCGTGAACCGCTATTAAATATAGTCACCGCGGGGATAGCGAAGATTGATGACAAAATGCTGGGGACCGAATTGCCTGCAACGCGAACAATGCGATCTCCACAACTTCGTCATTAAGTTTTGCGAAGAAGAGACTGAGAGAAAACGTCCGCTTTTGTTCATAAAATTACCCGTCGACAAAGAAGCGTCTTGGTCATGGGCGTTGCGTGCGACGATGATTGGGTCCCACTAGTGCCAGTAAGCTTGTGTAAAGCGAGAAACAGCCCCTAGCCAATATTGTAGCACGGAAGACACACTTCAATGCCGAGGTCAGTCGTGCCGCTTAGAGGCGATTCCCTTGGCGGTGGGAACAGCTACAAAGCGAGTATGCGACGCATCTAACCCAACTTCCCATGGAAACTTAGAGCGGGGCAAGACCTTTAATTAAGCACAATGAATGGGGCGCGTCGGTCGCTTAACTCTATTAAGAACCCGCGAAAACCACACACGAACGGACCTACCGCGGAAACCACCCCCTCCCTCTTTCGCCTTTTTTCTGAACTTTCCCGCCTTTAATTTAGCGTTCTTTCAAACCGCGCGCACACAAAAGCGCGCGTAATTGGAGGGAGCTCTCGCGCGTGCGTGCCATTTTGGGTCCAGTCCGGCCGTACCGGAAGAAAAGACTGCGATTCGATCCGGCCTACCGAAGGATGAACTCGCTTGACTATGCAGCTCATTATGGGACACGGGCCACATGTAGGACACTGTACTCGGTGTTGACTTAACGGTGGACCGCAGCCGACGCTACGAGCCATGCCCAGCCAATCCAGCACAGTGAACGTGCCACGTGAGTACGCGTCCCCCGCGCGTCGCTGGGCCCGAGCCAAAGGTCACGTGGCAATCGCACGTCATTGGAGTGGATTCGATGGGTCGCAACGGACGCCGCGGTCCTTCCTAAGGGAAAGTGGTGCATAGCTTTTGCTATATCCTCATTCTTCTACTTCCTCCTCCGCTCCTTCCTGTGAATCCTTTCTCCGTACAGTCCTCTCATCATCCGATCTCCTTCAATCGTACACGCGATGCATCGACGACCTGATCGGGAAGACTTGCGTCGGAATCTTCGGTCGAGTCACCGTTGTCCCTATCGGTGTTGTAAGGAACGGTGTTTCCAAGACGGAGTTCCTGGGACGCGTTTCCTTTAGGAGGAACGGAGGAACGCTGCCGTTCTATCTTGCACCGACGGAACTGGAACGGGAAATCATTACGTTTTCGGAAAAACGACAAAACAAAGAGCGTTGCTTTATTTTTCTGAAATGCTACCAGAATTTAGTCGACATTTAGACATTTTATTATCAACTAGTCCAATCTCCGACTTCTGGGAATCTGTCCGAGAGATAATCAAAACAAAAAGACGAACAAACGTGATCTTGGCGACTCGGCATGTAGTTCTATGTCAATATTTTCCCCTTCTCGCTTTATCTTATCTACGGATTAACCAGCACAATTTCTTAAGTACGCAAATGTAACTTTAATGTAGCGACACGTTTAATCTTGGAAATGTAACGGAAGCGCGTTCCTTTCGAACCAATGTAACTTGTAACGGGAACTTGTTCCAAGACTGAAAATAACGAGGAACGAGGTTTCGTTCCTGTTTTGGAGGAACGTTTCCACTTTGGTCCCTCTACTGCGTCTGTCCTTACGATAGATCGCAGAGTACCCTACGAGGCATCGAAGCCACTGCAATGCTTGTGAGCATCACGTCACGTGACCTTCAGGAGAGGCATTGTGACGTGCCGGGTGCTTGGGCACGTGATTCGTTCAGAGAGCTGGATTGGCTGGCACGACCAGTGTCTCCTCTGCTGTTCATCCTAAGGTGAAACGGAAGTATAAAAAGCTTAGATATTAAGCGAGCATATGACAGTGTTAGTCATTTACACGTTATACACAGTCTTCTAAAGCTCGGAGTTAGAAGCCGTGTGTTACGATGGATTACAAATTTCGTACAAATGGGACTATACCTATGCAAACAACAATTGAAAGAGCAGAAGACACGTTCTCAAACACGGCGTTCCGCAGTAAATTGTCCTCAGTCCAACATTACTTAATTCAGGCATGTCTGAACTACCAAGTCGTCTTCCCTTCCCCGATAGGCGTCACAATATATGCAGATGATATTTGTATATGGATTTCAGATAGTTCTGTCGAAACATTACAAAGACAACTTCAAACTGGACTTAATATCATTGAGCGATAGTTAAATGAACGAGGTGTGGACATAGCCCCTACCAAATCGGGGGGGTGCTTTCTTTCACCAAGAAACACCTTAAAGAACTTAAACTCTCAGTGAAGGGTCCGATACTAGAACGCGTAAAACGCCACCTATATCTGGGAGTAATCGTGGATCAATGTCTTACATGGGTCGAACATGTGGACATGTTGGTAGACAAAATAAATTGAACTATAAACATCATTTGTCATTTCGCGGGCCAAACTGGGAAGGCTTAACGAAGTCCAAGTTGGTTTTACATTCAGCTCTGGTGCGGCAAACAATTTCTTACTCAATCTTAGCACTATCTGGTTTACAGCAACACAAGAGAATAGATTATATTCATGCAGGCTTGAAGCTTGCAAGTTTTTCTCGGCGTACCGCGTCCGACGGCGTTAACACTTGTATTAGCGGAGGCCAAGCAATTTACCAGTATCATCATCACATGAACGGGAACTACTGCGTCATTTCCTACTAGTATCGACGCAGCACCGTAACCACCCTCTTGCTGCCGCATTATTGACTCGAAGCGAATCCTGTACCAGCTATGCGCTTGCAACATCAACTTTTCAACTACCCCACTACACGGTGTGGGTTCAAGAACCCAACAAAACCACCCTGGATATACCAGACACCAGAAATAAAAAATATCTACCAGACTTCAAATCAAAAGCAACAACGACTGCAGAGGACTATTGCTCAAAGTACCCTTGCCTATATCGATGAAACATATCCTGATCATATACATGTATACACCGATGGATCCACAAAGCAGGGCAGATCAACATAGGCGTGTATCAATATCATACCAACACTCCGAGTCCGAAACTCATACCGACTCTCCCACAGAACGTCATCAACAACGGCAGAGCTACACGCTATCTTCTCTTGAGTAGAGCATAGAGAGAGACAAGCGGTTCAAACAAGTGGGTTATATGTACAGATTCTGAGGCAGTAGTTAAAGCTATCAATGCCATGAGCCCTCAAAGCCCAAACTCATCACTCGTTTATAATTATAGAAGCTATCTATGATTGCTTAAATTCTGGACGTGCAATAAGGTTACAATGAATCCCAGGCCATAGCTGCATCCAAGGAAATATGGAGGCGGACCAGCTTGCCACAAACGCACACAATCACTCCAAGAAATATCATGGATATATGGTTTAATGATAGGGGTAGTAGAAAGTTCATATTATATCAAGTATGCCCC
>JABSTQ010000633.1:0-23700 GCA_013358835.2 Ixodes persulcatus
CCCGGGAACCGAGCTGCATTTTCCGAGCGACAAATCGTCGAGGGAGTCACACTCGAACACCGTATTCCAGAACGCCATGGACGAAACTGCCAACTCATGCCGAACGCTAGAGATCTCACACCCGTCGAGTTCAACCGCAGGCCACGACAACAACAACAAAAAGACCTCATCGAAGCACAAGCAGAAAAAAAAGGGCAGATGAGTGGAGAAGGAGCCGAGCAAAAACAAAGACAACGTAGGCGCCCGTTCTCTTCTTTACGGCATCGCCGAGTCGTATAGACCCTACGTCTGACATCCCGGAAAAGGTGCAGGTGCAGGGATCGCCCCGGGGAGTGCGATAAATTGGACGGCTTCTTTCGTTTCCCCGGTCCCATTGTGCTCTGCGCATGTGCACGGACAGGGGATTGACGAGCGCACAATGTGACGAACCTTATGAAGCCGTAGTCGCACCGCTCAAACATCGTGCTGCATACATGATGACAAGAATTATCCGGACGACACCTAAATCACGTTTGGAGCATATGTTTTTGCTTCGTGCATATTTGCACGTTTCAAATATGTTGGCAGACAGTTTTTGTATGACCAACGTCACAGGATTACCATACGAGCAAGAAACAATGTCTGCATACTGTCGTTTTTTGTACGATCTATTTAGCGGTTTCTAATCGCGGCTTTAAACGGCTGTGTTCATCGCAGAATCGCTGGTTATTCGATTCGGCGTTGATACGCAGGTGTGTTTCAAGTTGGCCACCGAGAGCGACCAGGTTCAAGGACTATACGGTTGGCTTTCTACTATCCTCGGCTCAAGACTCGTTAAAGGCCGACAACCAGACCAGAGAGTCTGCAAGGCTGAATATCCTCCTCACCATGGGGGAGGAGGAAACAGGAAACGGTGGGCAGGGTAGAAGGGGGAGAGGAGGTAGCGGGAGAAAAGTGGAAAGCGCAAAGGCAAAATGAAGAAAAACTGAGGGAAAGGAGGAGACGGGAGAGCGGGCGGGTACGTCAGAGCGCCGAGTTCTGAATGGAAGAATTACTGGGTTATACACGCAAAGGCCAGCTTGCTTTTTCTCCGCTTACTCTTCGAACGCGTTCGAACGCCGAACGCCGGCATCCGGCGTTTTGCGTTCCCGTTCGAACGCATTCGGGCAGCGAGCATGAAACAAAGGCAGCTAGCCATGCGCAGCGTAAGTTTGTCTGCTTCTTTTGCATGGGTTGTAGTGACGTCAGAACGCCGAGCTTTGATTCCCTCTGATAGAAGGATTGTGGGTAGACCTCAAATCAAGCTTCCTTCAGGTCTACCCACTATCCTTCAGGTCAGAGCCAATCAGAGCTCGGTGTCGTTCTGACGTCACCACAACCCATGCAAAAGAAGCAGACGAACTCGCGTTCCGCATAGCTTTGCGTCTACCCCCTAATCGTTCCGGTCAGAGCTCGGCAATCTGGCGTCCCCGCGCGCTCCCGTCTCCTCCTCTCCCGCAGTTTCTCTCCGTGTAGCTCCTCACCGTTTGACAACGCTGCGGGGGCTTACGCCGAGGCACGAACGCGGGTTACCATGGCAACAAAGCGTTGCATTGCTTGGTTCCCGTGGTAACGTGTAGTTAAATCTCAACGTAACGTTAGTAATGTATAGTCAAACGCTACTGAATGAAGGTGCCCTCAAAGCATATTAACGCGCCACTGCAGGTTTCCAAGATTGCGAAGACGTGTCACTTTCGAACTCGTAAGAGATTATGTACTTAAAAAAGTGTATTTATAAGCCTTTACACACTCAGGTTCCTGAGCACGCATTCCACCGCGGTTTGCTAGGAACATTAACGAGTGGCATTTCTTTGTTCATTTGTAGCACCGAAAAGGGATATCGGTATAATGCCCTTTAATCAACATGCGAACCCGGTAAAAAAAAAAGAAAACAAAAACGTAAACGTTCAAAAAAAAAAGAGGGGAAAATAGGGGTGGGGGACGCCTTTTTGCCAATGTGCACGTCACCTTTGGGAAGCGATAGAACAGTCACTTTTGATTGGCTATACTGATGAAAGTCCAATTATTGATGTTACAAGTGCATCGCGGCACAAATGTGCCCATGAACTTCGGAGAGATTTTATACAGGGCGTTTATTTGTTTTTGTTTTAAGCTTAGCAGATTTATTTTAAAAAAGCCTCGAACGCAATACTTATGTGATTTGTACAGGTGAGTTATACGGAAAGGGGAACGTAGTATAGGGGGCTAATCATAACGATCAGTCGGCTAATTAAATAAAAAAAATTTTAAACGTTTTAGAGCGAGAAGACAGACCAGTCTCCATAAGCGTTCCACGCATGCTTGATGCCGCCATAACTGTAGTTCATAGGAGGCATGCGCTAGTTCACGAGACAGCTCGTGCCGCTTCGTACCCTGCTCGCGCAAACCCTCCGAGGGGTTATCGCTCGTGCAGAAAGACTACAGTTTCCACGATGCGTGGCGGCAGTGGCGGCGTAATTAAACATAGCTGTGAAATCAGTCTGTTAGAAACTTGCTGAGCGTCATGGAAAACCACTAAGTCAATAATATTTAGAAAAACTTTGAGCTCGTGGGATGCGTAGTAGCGCGCTAAAGGTACCGCTCGTGTAACAGGTATACTAGGCTGGGGCTACGATACGAGACGGAAAAATTGCGCGGGCACGTTATCGCACCTGTAGTACCTAGAGCCACTCTATCTGACAGCGTAGCTGCCAGAGTAGCGCCACGCTTTTCCCTGTGTCGCCTCTCACCGCGATTGGTCACACGCGGTACCATAGCAACGAACCGAGCTGGCACCGTGCCCATAGCAACCTAGAGTCACTAAATAAAGCTACGCTTTCAGAGCATCGAAACTCCCAAACTACGCGCATGAAGCGCGTCAGTCGCCGCCATCTTGGGTCCGCGCGCAGATTGAGGAGCGACTGTAGCTGAGCCAAGCCATGCTGTAGCCGTCGCCTGTGCCAGCTGCCGCGGCCGCAGCTGTGGCAGCGAATCAAAGTCGGGTTGTTCGTATCTCGACGTAACACGGAAAACGCCTGTGCTGAGCGACGGACTTCATCGTGCGCGCGCAGTAAACAGCCAACAGCAGCAGGCTGTTGGCTGTTTACTCGCTGGGCCCAAGATGGTGGCGTTGAAAAAACGCGATGATGATGATAGCGACTCACGTGACTGCCGCTTTCCAATTATGCCGCAGCGACCCAGAATATTGTTGAATAGAGCGACTGTCTTGTCGGCAAAATGCCAAAGAAAAGGAATGCAGTACTCTGAAAGCGTAGCTTATTTTGTGACTCTAATAGCAACCGAGTGACTATTCGTCATGTGACCTCGCAAGAGCCGTGATGTCACTGGTAAGATGGCAGCGCCCAGAGCTGGTAGATGCGAGTTTGTTCGGTGTGCGGAGTCGTGATGTGCAGCTGCTTGCCGACGATTTCGGACTTGCTCGTGCTATCTGATGCAGGTATAAAGGCCCGTTCACACTCTTGCGACCGAGTACGACTGAGAGAGACGAGATCTCTTAAAACTTCTTAAATGTTTTTAGAACAAGGGAACACACTGGCATTGTGGCGCCATCTATGCGGTGACCCTGGAACTGCATTTCACAAGAGCGAAGGTTTTGCGGGATTTCCGAGGTCAAATGTGCGTAATACTCATAGAAAGGCTCGTTTATAACATTGACAAAAGTTTTTCGAGCCAAGAAAGAAAGGTTAATGCGCGAGAGAAATAAAAAAAATATGCCGGACCGCCGAGTTTACACTGCTACCCAATAGATGGCGCCAGTGTGTCCTCTGGTTTAAGAAGTTTTAAGCAACCTAGGTTTAAGAGGTCGCAAGAGTGTGAACGGGCCTTAACGTGAAGATCTGAAAAAATGAGAATTTATACCTTTTCTGTGCAAGATCGCTCTGGATATTAGCATCTGTGAGACAAATTAAGTCATATCGCCGTTGTGGTGCTCGGATTCCCGGATGTGTTCGAGGATCGATAAGGCTTTTAGCATGCAATTTTCGCGTACTCTTGCCTTTGTTTCAACGTTGGAGTGACTGAGAACCGATGCGAAATGTATGAGTCGGAAGTTGGGCCTTTTGGAAGTGGTTTCAACCCCAGGTAACCGCATAATCACAGAAACGTTTAGGGAGGAAGCTAATGCGATCTTTAACCTTTTGTTCTAATCGACGATTTCACAAATTGGCAGTTCTGAAGACTTTGATATAACGTGCTTTCGTTGCAATAGATTGCATTTGAGCGCAGTGTTGTTTGGTTTATTTTTTCAAGTGACAAGCTGGCGTTTGCTCAAATGGCGTCTATGAAATGGCTGTTATATAACAATGCATCAACACATACTATTAAACTTAGATACTCAGAGATGTGTTCGTCTTCGTAATTAACAAGTTACAGACCTAATTGTGTTTTACGTGTAATATTCATTTTCTGTAGCTGGGCCCGTTTTGTGCTCATTAATGTCAGTGTGCTATGATGTTATCATCATGTGTGTATGGTTCTAAATATCCTCTTTGCAATGCCTACAAAGGCCAAAATGACGTCAGCCGACCCCAGCTCACGCATTGGACACGAAAACTGCGTCACTCGGACGTATGCGCTCGTCAACAATCAATTCGTCGACGAATGTTCGAATTCGCATTCGTGGCCAATGAGTACACTGACGGAACTTATCATCACTGGCGAATGCCAAGTTTTATGGTGTGCTTAAAAAGCACGGTGAAGCTTGGGATCATCGCACCTGTGCCCTAGCATGTTACGACCGCGTGATTTCACAGTTCGCTTTTAAGTTGAGGATTACAGCTAAGAAAGAAGTTATAAAATTGACCGCATCTCCACGTGGTGAATGATGTTGCTTGGGGCGAAGCTCTGGTGGTGCTTGTCTGCGTAGACGCCGAGCCGCAGCATGCCGAGCCTTTTCATTCATGTCAGTAGGAGAATGTGTGGTTTTCTTATTTTTCTTTTTTTAAGCAGACAGATGGGATGGCATCTCAGAACCCCCTACTCTTTTTTTTCTTCTTTTTCTTTGAGCCTTTTCATTCATGTCGGTAGGAGAATGTGTGGTTTTCTTCTTTTTCTTTTTTTAAGCAGACAGATGGGATGGTATCTCAGAACCCCCTACTCTTTTTTTTTTCTTCTTTTTCTTTTTTCATAATTTTTTTCATCTTTTTTTTTTTTTGCCCTACACGAGCACGTGAGCATGTGCTCACGTGCTCGTGAGCACGTGATCTCACGAGCAGAAGCACGAGCACCCGACGCCGGGCCTATGGCGGACGGCGGACGGCGGACGGACATGGCTAGCCCCTAAGGAGCTTCGCCCCTAAAATCATTTCAAGGTCCCTTTAACACGGATATATGTGTGCTACACCAGATAAAAATATTGACATTTTGCATGCCGGTAAACTTCCGGACGACCACTTGGCCTGTCGGCAAGAAAACCTCATATCCGGCGTCCGTCTCTTTTGATGGCGTTAAGAATCCTCTGGAGACCGCCATGCTGTCCTTCTTGGTTTAACCTTGTCGACTGTTCATCGTCCAAACAAGGGTTTGGACGTCGACGTCGCTCCTCGCCAGTCGGTGAGGTAATCTCATCTTGAATGAATGATTGGGTCTTGAAGAAGTATGATGCCAAGCATACATCCGCTTACTATGGGGCAGTTGAGCAACAGTCATGTCCCGAGGCAATCGTCCTGTCGTGGCCGGCGTTTTCGGATTTTGTTTCATAGGAGCGAAGTCCGAAAGTACAAGGACGGTACGTACGTCCCACGAAGCGGCCGCCATCCCGGCGGCCCGGAAAACCACTCGCCTTGTCCGTGCACCTACGATACTTAGCAGCTCTCGTCGTCCGACAGTCCCCGGGCTGCAAATCGTCTAACTTCATACACCGTTCCTCCAGAGGCCCGTGCCGTCGCGCCATGCCAAGCGTCTTTTACCACTTTTCAATGGACGAATGGAGATATCAACTAGCAAAAAATTGCCGCCCGGCGTCGCTAGCAGCAAGGTTACCATGGCAACCTCCCAGGCCCAAAATGGAGATCACTATCGGCGCTTCTGGCGTTGTGCATCTAGATAATTTTGCGTCGTGTCGCTACGCTGCCATATAGAGTGGCTCTATACTCCATTTCACCTTATGTTGTACCGCAGCGAAGGCTAGAAGCGCGAGCTCATAGCGGTGGCAGCTGCAATTGGTGCACGAGAGCTTGTGCCGCCAAGATGTGCCCTAGAGCAAGGGGCTCGCGCTTCTAGCCTTTCCTGCGGTACAACACAAGGTGAAACAGAGTATAGTAGTACCCTGTAGCCTCGCTCCTGCTGCACGAGGGGTAACTTTAGCCCTTTAGCGCACTACTGCGCTTCTCAGGCGCTCAGTCTTTCTGAAAATTGCTGATTTAGTGGTTTTCGATGACGCTCAGCAGGCTTCTATTTCGATCCATATGTCTATTTTCACTAATTAAAAAGGTAATTAAATAATTTTACCTAATTAGTCGACTGATCGTTGTGATTAGCACCCTATATTCTGTCCCCCTGGCCGTATAACTCACCTGCACATATGGGATAAGTGTAACTTTCACGGCCTTTCTTCAAACAAATCTGTTAAGCTGAAAAAAAAAAAAAACGGTAGAATAGGAAATCTTAAACACTTCGGTTCCCATCGCGAGCAGCTTGGGTATTGCACGTACACAGTGAGGCGCTTTATGCTTTTTGGGAAACTTAGAGTGTTAAGGTTCCCCATTCTAAAACTCTCGAATATCAGTCTAAGCCACGAAATAATAAACGCTTGTAGACGATGGTAACTGCACAACTTCAGAAACGCAGGTGCGCGTCTCATTATCAGCACATTTCGTGCCTCGTAAATCGTCCTTCGGCGCTCTTGTCGGCTTGTGTTGCATACTCATCAGCTGCCATAGCAGACAGTGAGATTCCAACATAAGCCGATAAGAGTTTTAAGTATCTTATCATCGCTCATAAGCGATGATAAGATACTTCAAAGTTCTTCACTACACTCTGCGTTTCTGAAGCCGTCGGTGACCATAGGCCGCCTAATAGAAACGCTATTATACACTCACGCTGCGTCGAGGTGTGATGATGTCGCCGACAACGGAGTTCGCCACGTCCGAAGCACTCGAGGGCCGACTGGACAGTTCCCGACTGTGTTTCTGCCCTGAAACAAAAACCACCAAAGTCACCGCAGTTCTCGAACTTTACTTTGGGACCATGAGGGGCTTAGTGCTTCCGTCAAAATAAAACGTTACAGTCGCCACCTGTAAGCCTTAAATTAATATGAAGATGTAAAGGCTGTTTTTTTTTTTGTTTTTTTTTTCCTTGTGCCCTGAACCGAGAGCGCCGGAGTCAACACCCGTCATTTCCCAACCTCGCTGGGACCCTGAAGTAGTTTGCCTGCACTCCGCAACAAGAGTGCGAGGGTCATCACCCGTAATTCTCGAACTTAATCAAAAACCCTGAAGTCACTTTCAGAAAAAAAAATTGGGTTGTGTGTATGTTTATACAGCCTAGAACTTGGTCTCCCTCAACGGGCAACGAGTCTCTTAACTGTAGATGATAAATTTAGCCAGTGCAGTACAACCGCTAGCCTGGGGTCTTTAACGTGCATCACGCAGTAGTGATACAGGACCGCACGGCGGTACGATGCTCATCCAGATCAAAACGGGCAGGGGTGGAGATTTAACCCCAGGATCCTGGGTTCTGCAGCGCGAGCTTTCCCTGCACGTTCACTCTCAGAGTTTAGTTCCATGGTTTTAGCAACCTGCCCTACAAAGAGGGCGATCGGCCACTGAACCCCGTCGTTTCCTCCGATTTTTTTTTTTTTTTCAGAAATTCTAAATGTGAACACGCGTGTCTCCTCGAAAACTGCAGGGACTTCAGTAATCGTGTGGCTGGTGGCGTTATTTCATGCTTTTTTGTTATTGTCGTTGTTCTTGTTATTGTCGTATATTTAAGACTGAGATTTGTGTAAATGTGCAAACTTCGTTTTACACTTTGTGTTTTTTACATGCGTGCTAAAATGTAGCCTTTGTTAACTCATTATATTTAATAACAGCAAAGCCACTCGTTGTTTGCTTTGCTTTTTTTAGTTTGTTTTTGCTCTTCTTATATGTACCTTTTTTATGATTACGGTCACGTGTTCGTTGTCGTTTTCGTCAATTATGAACCCTGCTACACGTTCCTTTATTTTTTTGCAAAACAATACACTTGAATTCACGCGTATCGAAAGTATACCTTGTTAGGGGTCCGATCGAAACATAACTTTCCGACGCCTGTCCATGAGTTCTTAAGAAATTCAAGCGCTTTTCAATTTCTATTAGTCGATCCGCAGGCGAGCAACTTCTCAGAGTCGCAAACGCGTGTTTTTTTGGTTTTTTTTTTCCCGCTCGAAAAAAAATTGGGTTGTGTGTATGTTTATACAGCCTAGAACTTGGTCTGCCTCCAAGGGCGGCTTGTCTCCCAGCTGTAGATGATAAATTTAGCCAGTGCAGTACAACCGCTAGCCTGGGGTCTTTAACGTGCATCACGCAGTAGCCTGTGATACACGACCGCACGCCGGTACGATGCTCATCCAGATCGAAACGAGCAGGGGCGGGGATTGAACCCGCGTGCTCCGAGCTGGTGAGCGCTATACTCCGTTTCACCTTATGTTGTACCGCAGAGAAGGCTAGAAGCGCGAGCTCATAGCGTTGGGAGCTGCTCTTAACGCACGAGAGCTTGTGCCGCCGTGATGTGCCCTAGAGCAAGGAGCTCGCGCTTGTAGCCTTTCCTGCGGTACATCATAAGGTGAAACAGAGTATAGCCCACTCGGCCACCGACCCCCCCCCCCCCCCCCCCCCCCCCCCCCCCAGCGCTCGAACGGAAGCATCTCGCTGCAGGTATCTTCCTAACGTTCTGCACATGGGTGGCAGCGCGAGGACAAAAGCGCGTGCGCGAGTAGCGCAAAGTTGTCTTCCACTGTCGCAACAAAAAACAAAAAAAAAACATTAAACGATATAGTTTTAACAGACCGACCTCACCGAGCGTTCGGCGCATGCGTGACGCCGCCATAACTTTAATTCGCAGGAGGAAGGCGGCCGTGCACAAGACGGCTCGTGCTACCTCGTGCTCTGCGTGAGCAGAGCTCCAGCGAGGTTGTCCCACGCGGAGAAAGACTAAATTTCTCTCGATGCATTGCGGTAGCGGTGGCGTAACCAAACTGCCTGGTGAGATTGGTTTTTCCGCTCGCGGAGCGTCTGCTCCGACATTGACGGACGCTGGCTTGAACACCGCGCCTGAGATGTTCAATGAACACCATGCGTTCATTGAACTATTATTGCTGTCGTTGAGGCACGAAACAAGCAATGTCTATAAGCAAACACACGTAGCGCGAGAACCAAGTTCTCCATGACGTGGCGCCCTCGAAACACAACTTTAGGGGGTACGGTAACGAAATGACGTGAGCGCGAGTTCTCTACCCCTCGCTTCAAAGTCGGCCAGGGAGAAGCGAAATGCGTATCACGCTCGTGCCGTCAACAGTTTTCGCACGGTCAAGGGTACTGTACATTGCGAGCCTTGCCGCTTGGTGGCGTCAATGCGTGACAGTCTCGCCTATAGTAGTAATATCTAAGGACTGTACGCCCTATGGCCTATACATAGCTTGCCCATTACACCATTTACGGACATAATACATGCCGATATTTTATGTGCCATGAGCGCTCGCTTCACCGTGCTAGTTTCACACAGCAGAAGTAGTGGCTCGAGGGATACAGTAAGTTGAAATAACGGTTAGTACCCAGCGATGGCCTATGGTTAACCTGACAGAGGTCCGCGCATCCTCAGATCAAGCTCCTGCCTTACTTCTGCAAAGAACGGCGATCTCGATGGTGTGGAATGCACGTTGCAGAAGCACTTGGAGCTGAGACTGCCGCTAAAACCACAACCACGAGAGCTCGAGATCACTGCTTTGAAGCGTTGCTCAGCAGAACGATCGAGCGCTCGCGCTAGAAATGCGCGTTTAAAGAGAGGACCTCGGGCTAGGTCGCGCTTGTAGCTTTGGCTGCACTCTCAGCCATAGCCTCCTCTATTGGCGACGTGACCGATCGAAAGCGTCGCTGTGGTCGACCCACCACAATAAGGAGTATTCACTGGGCGCCATATTTGTGGGTGCTGTCTAGAGCGCATGCTCAGAACGAGCCCACATTAATAGGCTGCTAAGACCGACAATCTTGAGGGTGCGGAATGCACGTTACAAAAGAACTGTGGAAGCTCGCCATCAGCACGCGCTTAGCAGTAGCGCACAAAGCTATGGCCGCCAGTGAATACTTCCTATTGGCCGAATGTTGACTATGACGTCAGCAAAGGATGTCTCATCGACGGAAATAAGAGGAATGTAAGAACTTCAATTTTGACGGTGTTGGCAGTGTTGCTTTGAGAGCGCTATGATTTCAGGCTTCCACCTGCTCATTACAAACACCATCCAACTTGTTGTTCACATGGTAATGACGTCACGAAAGGTAACCAAACGAGGGCGCCACCGAAACATCTCACCGCTAATACTGACAAAGCCTGGCAGGTCGCCACGAGACGCGGCCGCCGAAACTGAAAAGGTAGAGCGGCAGACAACCGATGAGAGGAGAGCCACGTGACGGGCGCCCCGCTGCGGCGAGACGCCAAAACATACTTCTCCCGAGCGATGGAATGTCCGCTCGTGTTCCTCGCATTCCTCGCGCTACCGCTTCTTTTCTCGTCGGGTTTGAAAACCGTGCTTCGGGTCCTCGCCGCTGCAAAAGCTGTGCGCCGACTACAGGTTCCCGAGAAATGCTCTGTGCTACCAGATCCTCGCGTTCCATATTAAGCGTGCACTCTATGGCTCCGTCGTCGAACTGCCAGGCTTTGTGAGCTTAGAGGAGGCTATGTCTCAGCTTATGAGCGTTCTCCGCCAAGTCACATTCAGGACTTAGTAACTCCACAAAAGATCCATAAAAAAAGTTAAAAATAAAAGTGCCGTCGCAGCTGCGGTGGCGCTGTCGACGGCACTGCGCATGCGCAGATGCTTCACGCGAATTCGGTTTCTGCACACGCGCAATGCCCACACCTGGTGTGGGCAAACGCGGGCTTCTTTGTAAACAGCGTGTCGGTCTATATTGCACCATAGAGTTATTATAATGAACGCTAGAGGTTCAACTGGCGCTAGTGTGCTGTTGCAAATTGAAGCAGACAGCAAGCAGTCGGAAATTGACTTCCGGTGATGCATTTCTATGGAAAAAAGCGAGTGCATTTCCTCTCTGCGCTCGAATATAAGAGCAAATATAACGAATAATTCGTACGTACTAGGCACTTTGGACCATTTCCCAGTCTCGCAGACGAAATAATTGGTCAGTTACGGCGTTTTTATTTTAAAATCTTGACACGAAAAACGGTGCTAAAACCGCTTCGTACATGCATTTATGTGCACTGTCGGACACTGTTAGCGCGAACACGGCGTCGAAGCTTTCCAGCATGGGGGATATAAGTGCCAAACGAACGAAGGGCATGTGGAAAACCAAGAGAGACGGCAGGAACTACGAAGTAACACTGGATAAGTAACTCCTTGTGCTTGCAGACGATCAAAATAAATTGAAAGTCACGTAATATAGTCCGATTTGCAATAAATAAGTACTGCTTTATTCTTTCTGCTCATGAATATGTGGGAAGATGCTTAATTGTTCAGGGTTCGAATCATCACCCGCACGCTCCAAATCTTTGCAAATAGGGAGAAGCCAGAGAACAGGTGCCCGATAAAAACTGCCCGACAAAGGAAATAATAAAAAAACAACCTTTAGTAGTTCGCGTACTTTATCCTTTACGTTTCGAACGTTTTTTTAACCACTCGTAAAGATGCACGACGGGGTCATTTTCATATAGTGACAGAACGGGCATATTAGCAATATATAAGCACCAGCGGAATGCTGGCGAACTTAGAACACACTCTACATTCCTTTCGATCGTTATTTTGCTTAGAATCGTCGCTCGTTTCTATATACCTGCCATGGAACAGAGGTTTGGGCCTGAAATATAGCGAAGTTTAACATTGTTCAGTGGTAAAGAAAAAATGCTGTAACTCAAGCAATTACACTTCCACAATATTAATAAAGGTACGTACTATCCGGTACAACCGAAATAACAAAAGTTATGCATGTTATTTTCCGGCAAAGAGACAAAATTCACGCGCTTTTTCCCATAGGAGTACACAGGAAGACTGGAAAAGTAGACTGCGTGCTGTCTGCTTCAATTTGCAACCGGAAATCCCGTAGACACTAGCGCCAGCTGAGCCTCTAGCGTGTATTGTAATAACTCTATGTATTGCACCGTGGTCTAAGCATATGTTCAGCCTCGACATTCGCCGTAGATTGCAGCGATTGGCTCTCTCAAGTGCTTTGTGAAAAAAGAGATGCTCTGGTTTCTTTAAAATGAACAAGCAAAAGTAGTCTTTTCTTTACGGGCCGCTATTGTGCATAAGTTTATATATATATATATATATACAGGGTGTTTTTTTTAAGCTTAACAGATTTGTTTAAAAAAATCCGTGAAAGTTACACTTATGCAGCTTGTAGAGGTGAGTTATACGGCCAGGGGGACATATTATAGGGGGCTAATCGTAATGATCAGTCGGCTAATTAATTAAAATTGGTTAATTAACTTTTTAATTAATGAAAATAGACATATGGTTCCAATTAGAAACTTGCTCAGCGTCATCGAAAACCCCTAAATCCGTCATTTTCAGAAAGACTTTGAGCGCGTGAGAAGCGTAGTAGTGCACTAAAGTTACCACTCGTGGAGCAGGTACAAGGCTGGGGCTAGATAAGAGACGGAAAAATCGCGCGGGGCGCCTTATCGCAACCTCTAGCTTTGTACCTGCTCCACGAGCGGTAACTTTAGTTCACTACTACGCTTCTCACGCGCTCAAAGTCTGTCTAAAAATGACTGATTTTGGGGTTTTCGACGACGCTGAGCAAGTTTCTAATTGGAACCATATGTCTATTTTCATTTATTAAAAAGTTAATTAACGAATTTTAAGTAATTAGCCGAGTGATCGTTACGATTATTCCCCTAGAATCTGTCCCCCTTGCCGTATAACTCACCTCCACAAGCGGCATAAGTGTAACTTTCACGGCTTTTTTTAAACAAATCTGTTAAGCTTAAAAAAAAACACCCTGTATATATATATGGAATGGCGTCACACAGAGGCGCGCCGCCCGCTGCCGACAACCATGCAATGCGCACACGCGTCCTTTTTTACCTGCTGGCTTGCTCATTTCCTCGCTTCGACGTTATTAGCGGCGAGACGTTTTGGTGGCGCCCTCCTGTGGTTCCCCCTTGTGACGTCATTACCTTGCAAACAACAAGTTCGATGCTATTTGTTATTAGCATGGTGGAAGCTTGAAATCATTGCGCTCTCAAAGGAACACTACACGTATTTTGTTTGCCAAACGTACGCTTCTTGTTGCTTCATTGCGCGAAAAGCAAGCCGCGTCCTCACAGGAGTATCAAAGTTGAACCCAGCGTTGGCGCATGCCACTTTTAATAAAACGCAATAAATTCGACCTCACTACTGCACAAAAGTTGCTATGATGTCTTCCTCGTGTCATCACATATCTCACACTCAAATTTTATGCTGATAAAATATTAAGTTTTCGCAAACGCCGAGATCGGCTAGCTGCGACGGAGGCCCTAACAAGCGTCCCCAACTCCTCGTTAAGCATTTTTGGACGAGCTTTTACTGACGCCCAAGATCTGTGCCTGAACGGTGTGTCTGAAAGTATCTCGGCATACTCAGTCAGGAAGAAAGCAAACAAATAACAAATATTTTGGCCATTAGCAACCATCAAATGCGCTTTGAATAATTTTGTTCGTTTCGCGCACCGCATAGGGGTTCATGCCCGTCCGGCGCACTTCCGGCCAACGGTGCGACATTCTTCCCACAACTGCTCGACTTTTGCTTTCTTAAAACGGTTTATACGTGCGAATGTGCCTATATGATTGCAGGATAACATTATGCGCATACGCGATGTTGAATATTAGTGGAATGCAAGCAGGTGGGGACTTCAAGTACAGTGCTGCGGGGCATTACGGATAAGAGGTGAGAAGTGTGTTCAAATGGAGCTTTTCAATGGCGCCTCCGAGGTTTACCTCGCGTACTCAGGTGTATTAAGAAAAATAGTAATTTCAAAAAGTTATATTTGGTCTATGGACGCACGAAACAAACAAACTTCTTGATCAATCATCAACAACACTAATGTAAAGGCGCGAGCTCGATTTAGGCATATTTATTGATTGCTACAGCTTGTTGATTCGTACACAAGCAAGATCTCCCAGCTTCGCAGCGTCGAGATTCCCAGCACTGGCTCGTCCACATACCTCGAAACGCTAACAGAAAGGCTCGGGTACAAAAATAAACAAGCATGTGTCAAGACAAGCTATACGTCTCGGGCTTGTGCTAAAGCTTCGATGTCTGGCCATTTAGGTTAGTTTAGACCACAAATGACGCTCTCAGGACCAGAAATCATGAGATAACGGCCATTTATAGTCCACGCTCTGTGTATAATCTCTTGTCGACGTGTCGATTGAAACCGAAACCATGCCACTCTCCTCCCTGGCCAACTAGTTCCCAGAGTGCAACGCGCGCCGTGTTGCATGCAGGGGTTTATAGAAGTAGTCAATTCCGCATATGCGGAATCTCGCGATAATGTCATGCGGCAGGAGCCAGTGGACGTTTCTTCAGCTGCGACCGTAGTTCTACGGAAATTTAAGCAGCATAGTAAATTTATTAATTGTCAAATTTGTTTTGCCTAGTAACATGTGCCAAAAGCTAACAAGTGTTTTTACCTGCATCTTTATTTTATTATTAATAATAAAGGCCTGAAAAAAATTACCATATTCATTTGTCAAGCTGTAGCTACAACATTCATGAAGTGTTTGGTTTTTGTATACTGCTTGCGTTAGATCACGGCGGCAGACCAAATGACGTACCGCCTTCGAAATGATCGCGTAATGAAACATGCCGAATGCCGCGGGGCCGCGGCTCTCCTGAGCTAAAAATAAATATCAATATCAATCAATATCATGCCGCTATTAATTCCAATATAGATCTGGCGACCATTAGAACCCCGCTCGTTTGGTCCTTCACAAATATAGGATCAATCGCAGTTATGAAAAGAATGGGACAAATGATAGTTCACCCTGAGACGTATGATAAAACAATGTTTGAAATAGCAAATTAACATTTAATATTTCATGGTACATTGATCCGGTTTCTTTTTGTGGACAAAGGCATTTTGTCAATAATCGATTAACGTTGCGCGTACTCTGGTGGTTCTCCGAAATAGGCAGCCATTGAAAGGTGTCACGCCCTCCAGATTTCGAGATTTTGAGCTCGTTTTAGATAGGGAATTACCTTCACAAAGGCAGGCCTATAACGAGGATATAGTATAGTATCACGTAAAAACGTTTGAGTTGGGAACTTTCAGGTAAGAATAATGTCGTACTCCAAACAAAAATTGTGTCGAGTGTCATATATACATATGAAAAGGCCTCTCTTCAATCGTTATTCTGAAGAAGAGAGGCCTCCTCTCGAAACGTCAATAAACCTTTCCTTGTTTTTCTTCAGCTCATGGATCTTTCTTGTGTATTTGAATAATCACCGGCCCACAAGCTTCAATCATCATGTGTATGTATATTCTTCGCAGCCCGAAATGAATTCATCGGAGTCACGCTGTAAGATGTCTGGAGACTCGGAAGCGGGCTATGTCGAAAGGACTATTGTCACTGTCAGCTCGAAAAACGCGGAGCGCGGTTTATTAAGCCTAGGCTTATCGCTTCGTAATAGACCAGGGACGGCCAAGCTGCTGCTCGCGAGCCGCATGCGGCTCTTCGCTTGTTAAAGTGCGGCTCGCAGCTCCCTCTCCTACACCCCCCCCCCCCCCCCCCTCTTCCCCGCCTCCCTCCCGGTCACAGGAGCACTTCCCCAAAAAGAGAAATGAAACGCGTTTTAAATCGAAAGACAGGTTGCGGTTTGTTAAGCCTGGTTCAGACAGTTGCGTTTGTCTGCGTTTGACTGCGTTGCGGCAGCGAGAAACCAGGACATTCCTGCTGCATATATCGCGTGCCAAGATGATTCCTTGAATTGGAGTCCACGCTTCATACGAAGCACAGATGTGCCAGTGACTCGCTTTCGGTTCTCGACGCAACGCAGTCAAACGCACTCAAACGCAAGTGTCTGAACCGGCCTTTACCGCCGAATTCAGAAACCTCACTCGAACTACACTCAAACTTAAGGGCCCCTCCACTTCCTCGAGGAAGGCGCGAGGGCCGGCGCTGGCCCTCGCGCCTTCCTTGAGAACTTGAGTACTGTTTGGAATGCCATAAACTTAAGCACTTCCAATTAACTTCAATGTTCCTTTAAACAAACCGTCTGCCCGATAACAATAATAACTGTGTTGTGTGTATGTTTATACAGCCGGAAGTTAGTCTGCCTCGGTGGGCGTCTGGTCTCTCAGCTGTAGATGAGCAATTTAGCCAGTGCGGTACAACCGCTAGCCTGGGGTCTTTAACGTGCACCACGCAGTAGTGATACACGACCGCACGCCGGTACGATGCTCATCCAGATCGAAACGGGCAGGGGTGGGGCTCGAACCCAGGATCCCTGGGTTCTGCAGCGCGAGCTTTCGCTCCACGCGCGTCGAGCTGGGTGTGCGCTTTATCCCACTCGGCCACCGATCCTTTTTTTTTTTTTTTTTTTTTTATTGCCGGATTTTTTACATTGTCAAATAGGCAGGCATATCGCTCCAACCATAGGAAGCAGGGCAAGGCTAAACTAAACCAGTCCGAAGTGACTGGCGTCGGAGGCTAAAATTGTTTCATGGACAAAAGCGCTTCAATGCGCGGAAGCCACTCAGGTTCGCACCTCTTTGCTCTGTTGACTTCAACTAACAAAGATACACTTTCACGAAAATATTCCCGCGCCTCCCGTACATTATTGTCAGCGTTGTGTACAGCCATTCGTGACTTCCAAATACTGTGCAGACCCAACAGCATAACTAGGTCAAAGGGAAAACCTTCCTCGTTTTTAACCGATAGATAACGGATTCCATGCGCGTCTAGGGGGAGGTCCTTTTTCAAGGTACGTTGGAGGACGTCCCAGAAGAAGACCCCGTCCCAGCATTCAAGAAACACGTGTTCGACCGTCTCTGGCTTCTTGCATAAAAAGCAGTGATCCCCCCATGGTACAAAAAGTCCCCTCTCGTTTAGCCATGTCTTGACCGGCAGTGTACCTGAATGTAATTTAAAGAAGAAAGTCTTTGTGCCTGCGGGCACCACCATACGCTTAACGCGCTTCAAGACATCTTGCCCTGGGCCTGCACAGTATAAGGCTCTGTATAGAGGTACAGGAAACACAGTATCGCACACAGCCTTATACAATCTTTTCCGAGGAACCTCACTCAAATACTCAACTGAAAAACGAGATAACAGAAATTTACATGAGGCAACGACTTCCTTTAAATATCCATGAATACCACCCGACATCGAAGACGTGGAAACACTCAACTCAGGCAACCTGCTTGCAACTCTCACTTGACAAACGGTGCGCAAAAAGGGGTCACTTATGTCCCGAAAATACATGAACCGATTAACAACCTGGCGTAAAAACAAATGCGTCAAACTAAGCCCCCCATTGCGTACGCGCCGGAAAAGATTCGTCCTACTTGATCGCTCCCACGTGGAGCCCCAAATAAACACTGCAAATACCCGGTGCAATTTCTGCACATTTACCCGCGAACAATGCAATACTTGTAGAACGTACCACAGTTTGCTGACAAAAAACAAATTGCAAACTGTGGCCCGTGCAAAAATAGACAGATCATACCTCCGACGTTTTTCTACTCTTTCGCGAAGCTCCACCACCTGCCGGCGCCAATAGGGTTCGCTATCACGATAATTTTCTAGAGGCACTCCCAAATATTTTACGGGGGTGGTCACCCACTGCATGTTGGCAAACAAACAAGGAGTAGAGCTCCACTCTCCATGCCAAAATCCCAGGCACTTGGCCCAGTTAACAGAGCTGCCACTGACTTCGCAAAAACGTTTAAGCGTGTGAACGACTTGAACAACACTCTCGCGGTTGGAACAAAACACTGCAATATCATCAGCATACGCTAACACTTTAACTTCGGTCGCATGAAGCTGAAAACCACTGATAGTACTGTTTTTAAAAATACTAATGCAAAGGGATTCTATGTAAATGCAAAAAAGAAGTGGTGACAAAGGACACCCTTGGCGGACGGATCGATTCACTTTTATACGTTTTCCAACCGTCTTGTTCACCATAAGTCTCGTCGAGCAACCGCTGTACGCCATGCTGACACCTTCGCGGATAACAGCGCCGACGTTTACATGATCGAGAATGGTTAAAAGCAGGTCGTGAGGCACGCGGTCAAAAGCCTTTTCCAAATCTACCTGGAGCATCGCAACGCAAGTACGCATTGCGTCGCAACACTCCAGAACACTGCGTGCTTTATGGATATTGGTGAAAATAGTCCTTCCTTTAATGCCGCAAGTTTGATGGGGCCCCACTATTTCTGATATTACAGTTTGCAATCTCCTTGCTAAGATCTTCATTAAAATTTTGTAGTCGACATTAGTCAGACTGATCGGCCGATACGCTGTGACGTGCTGCAACTTAACTGCGTCATCTGTTTTGGGAATTAATACTGTGTGCGCCGACTTAAAAGATGGAGGCAACGTATTCAAATCATATGCTTCATTGAATACTTTGGCTAGGACTGCGGCAATCTCTTGTTTCTGAGTCTTATAAAAAGCTGCACTTAGGCCGTCTGGGCCAGGGGACTTTCCCGGGTTTAGGGCTTCTATTGCAAAGACCACTTCCTCTACGCTGATGGTCGTTTCTAGTAATTCTTTCGTTTCATCATCTATGCGCGGCATGTAACCCAAAAATTCATCTTTAAAAAGCTGGACATCTACTGGACAGGACGCAAATAATCTACTGTAATATTCGAAAAATGCGAGTTCGATTTCTTCCTTATCGCTCGTAACTGATCCGTTCCTTTCTACCCCCGTTATCTCGTTACGCCGAGCATATCTTTTCTCAAGGCTCAGCGCACGCTTAGTTGGCGCTTCGCCTGTTGACCATCTTTCGGCTCTGGCTCTAACAATCGCCCCACAATATCGTTCGCGATCTAGAATCTCGAGTTTATCTTTCACACAAGAAATATCGTCTTTGAATGCCCCAGGCGTTTTAGTCTCTTCTTTTAGCAGTATCCGCAAATTATTACGTAATAACAGTTCGTTACTTCTTTCGGCGCTCTTAAGTACGCCTGCCCGCTCTAACGCTTTCATTTTTATTTCCTGCTTAAAAAGCTCCCATCTCACACCATACCCTAATTTTTTCTGGCTCTCCAGTGTTTCAACCGCGGCCTGCACTTGGGCAGTGAAAACGTCATCCTCCAAAAGTTTCGCGTTCAATTTCCATAATTCCCAGTTGAAGACTTTCCTGGCTTGGGATTTACTACGCATACAAAAGGAAACTAGACAGTGATCACTAAAGGAAACAGGGTGCACGCGATATTCAAAACATAATGGTATCAAATCTAAAGAAACGTACGCTCGATCTAGACGGGCGTGACTCGACCCTTGGAAATGGGTGTACTGGATTTCGCGGCCATTCCTTAAACATTCCCCAACGTCATCAAAGCCGGACTCGTTGATTAACCTAAGAAGGCTCTCGGTGCTTAAATCGCGATAGGGCGTTGAGCTGGACTTGTCCCCAGCAGAGCAGATGCAATTAAAATCGCCAAGAAAAACAATAAGGCGATCACTTTTGCAATACTGATGCATGAAATCAAAAAACACCCGCCGCTCATCAACCATATTGGAGGGGTACACACAAATGACCCTCCAATCATACGATGAAAGAGAAAAGTCACATACAACAAAGCGTCCTGAAGCACACGTCGTCACCGCCTCGACTGTTGCACCCAAACTCTGGCGCACTAACAACATGCAGCCCGCCGACGATCCAACCGCGTGACTAACACACACTTCGTAACGCGCCGTAAAAGGTCTAACCATAAAATTGGTCTTGTCCTCACTCTCGACCTTGGTCTCCTGCACAGCGATGATGTCGAGGTCCTGTTCGACTGCTAGACGGTAGAGTTGCCTCTGCCTCCTGCGATCTGAGAGGCCTCGGACATTAAGGGTCGCTATTCGGACAGGACTTTGTAAGGAGACCATGGGTTAGTGAGGACCAACCCGCCTGCACTGCCGTTCACTGCGACAGTTTGTCGCGTGATCCTCCGCGGTCTGCGCCGGACCGCTGGTGGCCATCCACTCCGCTCCCGCCCGACACCATTCTCCACCTGCGCTCGAGCTGACGCAGCCGAAGTTCCTGACCAGTCGTGTCCGTGACGTCTTCGAACCTACGCTTCGCAGAGCCCAGCTCGACGTCCATCTCTGGTGTGATGGAGACCTCGTCTGACAATGGCGAAGCACCAGCTGCGCCGCCGGGGCTCCCTGTTGGAGGTACCGTCGAGCGCTCGACTGCAGGTGGATCTGCAGGAGCCGCAGTCGACGTCTTGTCCGGCAGCACGGGGCTGCTCACTTCGGGGTAGGTGCCGGAAGCGTCGTCACTCTTAACTTGCTCGGCCTGGGTTTTCACGGGCGCGGCCGCTCTCTCCGCCTCTTCCTCGTCCATCATGTCGTCAACCTGGTCTTCATTGAGTCCTCGTCCCACGGCTCGGGCGTAGGAGCGGACACAGTCGTCACGCTCGTGGCCATAGGCGCGGCACTCGGAGCACCTGGGAGCCCGGCAGTCTCGACGAATATGCCCCGTCCTACGGCACCGGAGGCATACTGGGGCCCTCCCAGGCACGACGACCAATACCAAGCCGCCTCCGAAGCGCAGCTGATGGGGGAGGCGGTCAAGGTTGACACCCTCCCGGAGTACCATCCGCACTATCCGGGTGGTAGACTCGGCTCCCTCGAAGCCCGGCACCTTCCAGCGATCCGACGCAACGTCCTTCACCTCGCCGTACTCCGCGAAAGCCTTGCGAATGGTGTCGTTCGACACGTCGAACGCCACCCAGTGCAACTTGATGCGCACCTCTTGCCTGGAGGGGTCCACGACGATGCAGGTGCGTCCTTTGACAGCGAGCCGCCCTGCGTTCACCAGCTTGAGCTTGGCCGCGTCGGTCCTCAGGTCAAGCAGCCAGACATGGGACATCTGGTACGCCCCAATTCCGGCTACCTCCCTGAGGACCCCCAGTTCGTCGAGCGGTTGCCGGAAATCCTCAATCCTGTATGGCCTTCCGGCCATGTCGCAGTGAAGGACGACCGCTTTCTTCATTGAATCACCTGATGGAATCTGGGGCAACAAAAACCTGTACTCACTTGAGCCGGGAAAAACAGTATCACCGCGGCCGGCGAGGGCCGTTATCGCCGCTCCTTCGGAGCTCATGATTTCACCTCCTTGCGCTCGCGCGTTCGAAAATGGAATGAGTCGGCCACCGATCCCCCCTATGTACGTACAGTTGGACTACTTTTGACTCGGATAGATGGAAAGTAGCCCGAGGTTCGTTTATTGCTGTGGACAAAAGTTTGTCCCCCACCCCTTTCCTGCATTTCCTCTTACAGGCGGTTTTGGGAAGTTTCGCGGTTTTGCTTGTGGCTCCTAGGCCGGGTCAGCCTGGCCACCCCGGTAATAGACCCTTTTCGAAAGTCTGCGCCAACGCCTGTCAGCCGTTGCTTGCTCGCATACTCTGAGCATGTATATATATTGGACACGAGATCTCCGTCAGCGTTTGGAAAGACTCGGATCCAACCACGCGCTTCGTGCCCAATGGATGGATGGATGTTAATGGCTATACCCTTTGTAACTGGTGGTAGCTTGCGCCACCTAGCCCAAGCCTAAAAAGACACTGGCAATGGCGACCGCCAAGGTTGCTCGATGGACTTTTGAAAAAGGGTCCATTCTTTTCCAGGAGTTCTAATCGACCGATACAGATATAACTTCCCAGGGAGCGTTAACAAAATGTCCGGGATTCGCCACACTTCGCAATTTATAAGTTGTCTACGACTAGAATGACTGACCAAACTGAAGACGTTGAACTTGTCGGATGACTCGCTTATATGGTACATTGACGAAAGACACGCGCACATGTAGACAACATGGTTTTCTTCATTCTTGTCCTCCTGTGCAATTAATCTTTCTTTCTTTTTTTTTCTTTTTTTTTTTTTAGAGTGCAGCTCTTAGGCGCCCGTTTTCGGGTTGAGTGGCGTCGCCGTCGTAGTTGGCGTAACCGCGCGTTGCATTACAGGACGTTTCCCATATGACGTCACGCGTGACGTCACGAGGGTCACGAATGACATCACGAGGGTAACGAGGGACGTCACGAGGGTCACGAGTGACATCACGAGGGTCACGAGTGACGTCACAAGGGTCACGAGGATCACGAGCGACGCCACGGGGGTCACGAGGCTAACGTCACGTGTGACGTCACCCTCGTGACGTCACACGGGCATTTCCTCCACTCCGTACCTTCCCCTCCGCCTCCTCAAGAGCTGCGCTCTAATTCGGCATAACGAAGAATCGAAAACGCCTTTCATTTTTTTATGATGACTGTACTTTGTTTCGCATTTAGTTCGACCTCAGCCGACGCTACAATCTGATGGTGCCAATCAAACAGCGGCAAAAGTGCACCGTCACGGCGCTCATCCTCTTTCTGTGCGTTTCCTGCGACGAGGTAGAGGGCCTTAGAGCGATAAACTGGCAGAGTCAAAAAGTGACCTCCAATTTCCGCCACCATGTTGCAGATTTTTGACCACTAGACACGCGACCTTGCAGTTTTACGTCTAGATTTTAACAAAGTACCTCGCACAAATAATTGCTTATTGATCTTTACTAAAAGTTCCTACGAGATAATGTATGTTTTGTTTGTTTTAAGTACAAAATGGCTTTTACGACAAAATCTCGGGTAGCTTCGCAGTTGCCTCCGCTAGATGCCGACAGCCACGATGCTGTATATATATATTTTTTTTTATCGGAGCTAGACACTGATTTTTGGGGCTAACAGTACCGAAAAATATAGTTTATCCTGTTTTCTACAGCGAACGCCCTACAAATCTCGGCTCAGTTTTGCATAAAAACCTCAGGATTTGGTACGGTCACGTGTCTCGTGGTCCAAATTGTACAACATGGCGGCAGCCAAGTGGGGGTCACTTTTGTCTGGTGAACGGGATACCAGTTTATCGCTCTAAGCCCCTCTACCTCGTTGATTGGCTGTCACCAACGAAACCAGTACAAGCACAAAGATAGCGCCGCAATTCTGCGATCTTGTTTTTTCTGTGCGTGATTAGTTTATTTACGGTGGCGCAGCAAACCTCTACAAAAACAACGAGCGCCGTGACTTTGCATTTTTGGCGCTATTTGATTGGCTCTTCCGAAGCGTAGCATCGGCTGCAGTCGGACTATGGTGCCTGGTCAGACGTAAAGTGAAACGGAGTTATGCGTAGAGCAAGTCGTCTGCTTCTTGAGCAGGAGCTGCGCTGACGTCAGAACGATGTCGAGCTCTTATTGGCTGATTGAAAAAACAAAATAGTGGGTAGACCTCAATGCTAGATGCCTTGAGGTTTACGCACTATTTTTTTTTTTCAATCAGCCAATAAGAGTTCGCCGTC